>CANTUT010000280.1:510000-732408 GCA_947687605.1 Reutealis trisperma
GCATAGTATATCGTGACTACCTAATTAGAAATAAATGGTTATAATTGATTATTTTATGCATTCCATGGACCATTAATGTCACATCCCAACCTTAGAGATATGATGGTCCTAGAACATGCGGAAACATAAAGTCACCCACGCTTGTAGAACCCATTAACATATGACAATGATGCCTAGGATCTTACCAAAATCTCTTACATTAACTCCTTGGAAATGTTTAGATGAATACCATAATTGTAGAAGACGTAAGATAAATCATTACATATCAAATCCATTAGGAAAATAATATATATCCATAAGTATATTTAAGGTTAAGATACCTTAAATATACCTTAAGTATACCATAATGCATTTAAGCTTGTCTAGGATCATACCTTCGACTAACATGAAATTTTATCATTTATTATACATATACACATGTCAACAATCCTCAAAACACATCATATAAAATTTATAAACATTGGGATAAAAATGTTCATGTAGGCTTAATGCATCATCAAGGTAAAAACCAAATTCTTCATCTTTTCGTACTTTCTGTCTATTTCAGAAATATGTAAAAACATGGTTTGAACTAAGATTTTTCATGTAAACATAACAAAAATCATTTTAGAATATAAATTCATGAGAATCGGCCACTATTGGTATTGTTTATACACAAAAATTCAACTTTTGGCTTATAGAGCACAAAACCAAGAGTTTTCTTATTTTCGGTATTTTTCGGTCATTTCAGAAATATGCAAATAGGTTGTTTAAACCATTATTTTTCATTCAATCATAGAAAACATCAGTTTAGAACATATTCCCTCATGAATCGGCAGCCATAGATAGGGTTTATACAAAAAAAATTCCAAGTTCAAAGGCTTAGGTGAAAAATCATGAGTTTCCGTGCTTTCCGCACATTTCGTTCATTTCAGCGATAAACAGACACATGATTCAAATCATTATTTTTCATCTAAACAAAATAAATATCATATTAGAACACCTATTCATACAAATTGGCAGCTATATGACCATGAAAGAATAAAATTTTCCAACTTCCAAGTTCTAACACGAAAACCTTGAATTCCTTTGTTTTTCGAAACTTTTTGGTCATCACAGAAATATGCAGAAATATTATTTAATCTAATATTTTTCATCAAAATAAATAAAAAATTAGTTTAGAATACAACTATGCATAAATCACACCCCCCCCCTTTATGATGTTTATGCAATAAAATTGTGATTTTAAGTTATAGAATTCACCTTTGGAGAAATCTTGTGGAAAGAATCGTATTTTCGATCGAAAATAAATTTTCTCTCCTAAAAATTCACTCAAACAGAATTGAATCTGTAGAAATCAATAACCAAACAGTTAAAAATAATATTTTCATAATTTATTTCATAGAAATCAATTTAGAAATCGAGAGAGAATAAAAACTTATGGTTACGGTCATGAAATCGCGAAACAGTAAAGTGTTTTCAATATTTCGGTAGAGAGAAATATTTTGAGAGAATTTTCTACCAAGATATAGAAAGAATAAGAGAATGGCTATTGGAAACCCTTGTTTGGCCAAAATTTAGAATAAATATTAGGGTTGGAGTGGAATTTCCACTAATATCCTTAATGAATTAGGTTAGGAGGATTTTGGTGTAGTGCGCTTTTGGGTATTTGGGCTTTTTCTTTAAAATTTTCAGCTGAATAGAATTAAAATAAAAGGGATATTTTTCTTATTAATTCAGGAACATTTCCCTCAAAAATATTTATTTAAAAATACCCATAAAATTATTTTATGCTTGAAAATTGTCTTATGCATGAAAATTCATTTTATTTAAAATAAATTTTTTTATGCAAATGCACTTCATGTAAATCATTTATTTCACATTAGCAACACATATTATTCATATTAAAATTAATTTAATATGCCGCATACTAATCAATCACTTAGATCATAAATTTCCACACAAGCACACACTTAACCTTATTAGTTCTAAATCAAGCAATTTATCACGAAAATGCCTAGGATGGGTATGGGTTGTTACATTCTCCCCCCCTTAAAGAAATTCGTCCTCAAATTTAAACCCTTACCTAATTTCTCTCAAAAAGCTAAGGATGCTTCCGTCGCATCTCCTCCTCCGCTTCCCAAGTGCACTCATCTATCCTATGATTTCGCCACTGAACCTTAATCATGGGTATCTCCTTATTTTTTAACTTTTTTCCTTGTTGATCCACTATAGCTATCGGTGACTCCTCACAGGATAGTTTCTCATCTAACGTAATGTCTGGAGGTAAAAGGACATGCAATGGATCTTATACGTATTTCCTTAACATTGAGATGTGGAACACTGGGTGCACATGCGCCAAAGTTGGAGGCAGGGCAAGTCTATAAGACACTTCTCCAACCTTATCTAAGATTTCAAAAGGACCAACGAAACGAGGTGATAATTTCCCTTTCTTGCCAAATCTCATAACTCCTTTCATTGGTGAGACCTTTAAGAACACGTGATCTCCCATGGCGAATTGGACTTCCTTTCGCTTAGGGTCTGCGTAAATCTTTTGTCGACTGAATGTCGTCTTCAGTTGATCTTGAATTATTGGTATTTTCTTGGTGGTCTCCTTAAGCAATTTGGGCATTTCTATATGCTTGTCTCCAGGCTCAATCCAACAAATCAGAGAACGACATCTTCTCCCATACAATGCTTAGTATGGCGCCATGCCAATGGACGAATGATAGCTATTATTGTAGGTGAATTCAATCAAGGGTAAATACTTATCCCAACTACCTTCAAAGTCAAAGACACATATCCTTAGAGTGTCTGAATCATTCTTTTAGACTGGCCATCCATTTGAGGGTGAAACGCCGTACTAAAATCTAGTTATGTTCCTAACGCTTCTTACAACTTCTGCCAGAACCTTAAGGTGAATTGAGTTCTTTGATCTGAGATGATAGAAATTGGCACTCCATGTAATTTCACAATCTCATCTACATATAACTGCGCATACTGAGCTATAGAATATATGGTCTTAACTCTAAAAAAATGGGCAGACTTTGTCAATCTATCTACTATGACCCATATAGAGTCATATCCTTTAGAGGTTCTAGGCAAACCAACAATGAAGTCCATAATGATGTGCTCCCACTTCCATTCAGGTAGTCAAATCTCTTATAGTAATCCTGAGGGTCGCTGATGTTCATACTTGACTTACTAGCAAGTCAGGCAGGATGTTACAAACTTAGCTACATCTTTCTTCAATCCAAGCCACTAATAATTTGCTTTCACATTATGGTACATCTTGGTAGTTTCAGGATGAGCACAGTAAGGTGTCTGATGTGCCTCCTTCAATATCCTTTCTTTTAATCCATCCACATCAGGCACGCATACTCTATTCTTACACTTTAAAATTCCATTAACTACCTCAAACTAAGAGTTCTTTCCTTCTCTCGTCTCATCCTTCAACTTCACCAAGTATGGGTCCCTATCTTGCGAGTCCCTTATTTCTTCCATTAACTTAGATCTTACTTGAAAATGAGCCAATAACACTCTTGATCCTCCAATCTCCAGTTTCAATCCTTGATTAAACAATTCCTTTAGTTCCTTCACAATTGGCCTCTTTCTCACATCCACATGGGCTAGGCTTCCCATCGACTTTCGACTCAAGGCATCTGCCACTACATTCGCCTTCCCGGGATGATAGAGAATCTGACAGTCATAATCCTTCAATAGTTCAATCCATCTCCTTTGTCTTAGATTGAGGTCTCTTTGGCTCAAGATGTACTAAAGACTCTTATGATCTGTGTAGATCTTACACTTCGTCCCATACATGTAATGTCTCTAGATCTTTAGAGCGAACACTATTACAGCTAATTCTAAATCATAAGTAGGGTAATTCACTTCATGTCTCTTTAGTTGTCATGATGCATAGGCGATGACTTTATCATTTTGCATCAAAACACACCTAAGTCCTACTCTTGAAGCGTCGCAATAGACGGTGAATCCTTCTTCTCCTTCTGGTAATGTCAAAACTGGTGCCGATACCAAACACTCCTTGAGCTTCTGAAAACTCTTTTCATAGGACTCTTCCCAATTAAACTTAACTTGCTTTCTTGTCAACTTGGTCAATGGGGCTGCTATCTTAAAAAAGTCTTATACGAATCTACGATAATATCCCGCCATGCCCAAGAAACTTCATACTTCTGAAACTATTGTGGGCCTTGGCCAATTTGCTACTACTTCAACTTTCTTAGGATCAACTTAAATTCCTTCCTTACTTACTACATATCCAAGAAAGTTGACCGACTTCATCCAAAACTCACACTTAGATAACTTAGCATAGAGTTGGTGATCACGTAACATTTGAAGCACGAACCTCAGATGTTCTTCATGTTCCTCTTTATTCTTTGAGTAAACTAGGATGTCATCGATGAATACGATCATGAATTTGTCAAGGAATGGCTTGAATACTCAATTCATCAAGTCCATGAAAGTAGCAGGAACATTTGTCAAACCGAATGGCAAAATTGTGAACTCATAATGTCCATATCTAATACGAAAGGTACTCTTATAGATATCTTCTCCTTGGATCTTTAGTTAATGATAGCCAGACCTTAAGTCAATCTTGGAGAAGTGACCGGCTCCTTGTAGTTGATCAAAAAGATCATCGATCCTCGATAATGGGTATCTATTTTTCACAGTGACTTTGTTAAGTTGACGATAGTTGATGCACATTCGGAACGAGCCATCTTTCTTCTTCACAAACAACACTAGAGCACCCTATGGTGAATTGCTTGGTCGAATGAAGCCCTTATCGAGCAGGTCATGCAATTGCATCTTTAACTCCTTCAGCTCCATTGGTGCCATATGATATGGCGGTATTGATATCAGTTGCATACCGGGTAGCAGTTCGATGTTGAACTCAATCTCACGATCAGGGGGTAATCCAGGTAAATCTTCTGGAAAGACATCCATGAACCTATCCACTACTGGAATGCTCTCGTCTCGAATGGCAGCTTCTTTGCCAATGTCGACTATGTGGGCTAGATATGCTTGGCATCCTTTCCATAACATTCGCCTCGCTCCTAAGGCCGATATCAAGTTCAAAGGATTCTCATTCCTATCTCCTTGGTACACAAATTCCTTCCCATCTCTAGTTTGAAACTCGACAAGTTTCTTCCTATAGTCGATACGAGCTCTATGCTCATACAACCAGTCCATCCCTAATATTACATCGAATTCTAGTACGTCCAATTCTAGAAATATTACTGGAAGTGTTTGTCCATTAATGTCTACATCACAGCCCTTATACTCAAACTTTATTTCCATCACATCCCCTAAAGGAGTTGCTATCACTAATGGTTCACTCATCAATTCCTTATCTATACCCATGCACTTAGCAAAACAAGGCAACACAAAAGAATGGGTAGCACTAGAATCAATTAAACATTTTGTGCTAGAACTTTGGATGGGGATGATACTTGTGATGGCGTTGTGCGAATCGCAAGCCTCTTACGGATTTAACACGAAGACCAGACCCTTGCCTTTATTTTCTATCGTCTGTGCATTCCTAACCATTGGCCCCTTGTCCTTGACTCCTTGTCTTTGCATTTGGAATGGCTTAGATTGTGATCGCACCGTGGTCCCATTCCCTTGACTCCTCATCTAAGGGCAATCCTTTATGAAGTGCCCTATTTGCCCACATCTAAGGCAAGCACCAGTATCTTTTCGGCAGACTCCAAAATGTTTCTTTCCACATTTGCCGCAAGTGGGGATCTCTTGCTTAGTTTGACCATTTTGTGGTCCAGATGATGAAAACTCCTTCCTTTGTTCTCCTCCATTTCCATGCTGTCCTTTATGACCTTTGTTCTTATGCCTTCCCTTTTGGTCTCATTCAGCTCATTTGGCTCTCTCTGCCTTGTATCTTTTCTCCGTGACCTTAGCCTTATCTACGAGCTTGGCTAAGGTTAGAAACTCAGTTGCTGCCAACGAATTGAATAGAGGTGTGATAAGTCCTCTAAGGAAATGATTGATGTGACTTGCTTCGGTAGGAACAATGTTAACAGTGAAACGACTAAGTTGGTTAAACTCTTTGCATAATCCGATAAGGACATTCCTGGCCTTTGCTTCAGTTGCTCGAACTGCAATGCCCTATCTTGCCTTTCTCTTTCTGGCAAGAACTAATCTATTACTTTTTACTTAAACTCTGCCCACGTAGGTGGGTCAACCCCATAAAGTCATTCTTCGATATTCCTCTCATACTAGTACTAAGCTTTTTTCTTGAGTTAGAGTCCTACCAACTCAATCACTCGAGCATCTGAGCAAGATAAATGACGGACTAGCTTATCCATCTTATCAAAAAATTCGTGAGGGTCATCTCCTTCCTCACTACATAAGGTAGGCGGTTGCAGCTTCTTAAACTCCGCCATGGTCATTCCCTCGTCAGGTAGTCATTTCCTCTCTCTCTGAGCAGGTGTCACTACCGCAGGTGGCGTAACTCCATTCCTTTCTTGAGTTGGCAGCGCTTCTCACCTTTAAGCTCATAGCTCATCCAGTTCCTTTCACAAATCTCTCATTTCTTCATGCATGGCATGCACTTCTTGCGAAGATGCTTAATCACTAGAGCCCATAGTCGGTGCCCTCGAGTTGGATCTTTCTCTTTACTGTATAAGTGCAGAGGTAGCATTCGATGCAGTGTCCAATATAACATCATCGTTAGTCCTAACAGATTGGGCGACTGTGCAAACCTTCTTCTTGGGAGGCATTCTGTCTATCATAATAAGGGAATTTAGTACTAATCCCCTATCCTAACCCATTTAATCTCCCCTTATCCTAGCACACATTATCATGCATTTACTATGTCACATCACTAAGCACATGTCATGTATGAATCGCATATCACATAGTTTTGCACATATCACATATGATAATCATATAGCATATATCTCATAATATCACACTATAGCATAATAATGAAGGAAATCATCTCATCCTAGGTAACTAGGCAATCAAGGAAAATCATTCATGTCATATAAAGTGCTGTACCGTTACGTCGATTGTCATATCTACTTGACCTAGTTATCATGTCCACCTCCAGAGCAATCAAGTGTGACTTGGCCACTGTTGCGACATCGGTAGTAAGAAGATCTTTGTTCTGATGGTGATTAGTTGAAGATGCAGACCTCGCTGGTGAGTAATCTCCTCTACGCTTAACAATCCCTAACCTAAGCTGCTCCATATCCTCTCTCAATGCATGAATCATAACCTTAAGACGTTAGTTTTCCTCCTTGAAGTATGAATAGTTATCCTCCAATTTTTGAACCTTACTATATACCCAATTAGGATCTAAGCGCTCCTCAGGGTCCTCCTCTTCGTCAGGGGTCTTCTCTATCATGGGGCAAATCATAGTTACAACTTTCTCGAGCATCTCTGGCCAAGTCCTCTTACAGGTCACCCGGGGTGCCCTAGGTCGCAGTCCTCGAGCAGGCGTAATCTTCTTGGTCATCTATCAGAAGAATCGTAAGGCAAGCAAATAATAACAAGGATTACTAAAATCTATTAGGATTTTGCAGGACTATGCTAGTGATAGACTGCAAGTGACATGACAGGAAAATTCCTATACTCCAGGATTTTACTTAAACAAATCATATAAAATAAGCCTAAACTGGACTTTTAAAAACTACGGCTCTGATACCACCTTTGTCACATCCTAACCTTAGAGATATGATGGTCCTAGAACATGGGGAGACATAAGGTCACCCACGCTCGTAGAACCCATTAACATATGACAATCATGCCTAGGATCTTACCAAAACCTCTTATATTAACTCCTTGGAAATGTTTAGATAAATACCATAATTGCAGAAGACTTAAGATAAATCATTACATATCAAATCCATAAGGAAAATAATATATATCCATAAGTATAAATCAACATCCCCGGAGCATTTAATAACAAGACTTCATAAAAAGAGTATTATTGATAACTCGGACAAGGAATTTTCCAAGCGAAGTAGAATGCTTGAGCCATCACCTTGCCTCCTCACATTTGCTCACCTGGAACCACACAAGGAAAAAAAGGGGTGAGATAGATGATCTCAATGAGTAAACAAAAAGGCACATACATTATCACATATTCCTTTAAAAGGAAACACATAGCTTATACACATAGTTCATGGTTTACAACTCATGAATCAGGTTGCAATTTAGCAAGGGTTCAATTTGACAAGTTTGCAGAAATCACACTTATAACACATAGTGAGTGAAGGCTATTGCTCTATCACTCGAACACATAGAGGAGAGGTGACCTTATACCAAATTTCAACTCCTATCATGTAGAAGGCGTGAAGCTGATCAGGCCCCACGGCTAGAACCACCCCTTTTAGCTGAGGTGGATACACTACCCCTATCCATCTGGTTAAGACTGTGTGCACAGGTTCTGATGATTACCCGCATCGACGTGAGGATTATGCATAAAGAGTGAAAGTTACCATAGCTAGAGCTATTGGTAAACACAATTAACAATATCACATGAGGCAACAATAACATGTAATTCAATAACAATAGTAGTTTGGCTTTCAAACAATGATACAATGAAAGTGTAGTTCCAGAAAGAATATATGATAGGGTGTTAATCACAAGAAATTCTAATTGGATGAACAAAATAGTTTTGGACCAAATGTCCTTTGGCAACCCAAGCTTGACAAAGAAATCATAAAATAATATTTAGAATAGAAAAAACTTAGGTTTCAAAGATCACAAGGCTCACATAACAATATATCACATTAGTAACATAACAAAATGTTACTTGCACTTATAACATGAATGAGGCATTTGCCCACACTTGAAGAATAAATACGATGTTTACTCATACTTGTAACAAGAAGATTGTGTTTACTCACCTTGGGGTTCCTTTGCTCCTAGTACACGTAGTCCCTTTGCACTTCTAAAGCTCCTCAAACTCTAACATAATATTTGATTTAATACTTAGTATTTATTTACTCATGATGCTCCTATACCATAACTACCTCATTCACATATAGCATACACATACACTTAGGGTTCACTCATAGGTGTACTCATCACTTGCACATATCATGTTGACTTAAAAGTCTTGCAAACTTAGGCCTTATAGGCTCACATGAAAACACATTGCAATCATATCAATACCTTTTTAAGGTCATCACAATATTATTACCTCAATATCAATTCACTTATCAATTATCTTAGTTCACTTTACACTTCCATACATGTCAACTTAACAATTAATCCTTCAAGCATCATGCTTAACTCTTATGATCCCTTTTACTTCATTAACTCATAACCATATCTTCATCATCAATTCATCATAACATCTAGTTCCATATTTCTCAACCACATTTGCATTCTAATCACAATATAAGGTTAAGATACCTTAAATATACCATAATGCATTTAAGCTTGTCTAGGATCATACCTTCGACTAACATGAAATTTTATCATTTATTATACATATAAACATGTCAACAATCCTCAAAACACATCACATAAAATTTATAAACATTGGGATAAAAATTTTCATGTAGGCCGAATGCATCATCAAGGTAAAAACCAAATTCTTCTTCTATTCGTACTTTCCGTCTATTTTAGAAATATATAAAAACATGGTTTGAACCAAGATTTTTATGTAAACATAACAAAAATCATTTTAGAATAAAAATTCAAGAGAATTGGCCACTATTGGTATTATTTATACATAAAAATTCAACTTTTGGCTTATAGAGCACAAAACCATAAGTTTTCTTGTTTTAGGCATTTTCTGGTCATTTTAGAAATATGCAAACAGGTTGTTTAAACCATTATTTTTCATTCAATCATAGAAAATATCAGTTTAGAACACATTCCTTCATGAAACATTAGCCATAGATGCGGTTTATACAAAAAAATTCCAAGTTCAAAGGCTTAGGTGAAAATTCATGAGTTTCCGCACTTTTCGCGCATTTCGTTCATTTCCGCTATAAATAGACACATGATTCAAATCATTATTTTTATCTAAACAAAACAAATATCATATTAAAACACCTATTCATACAAATTGGCAACCATATGACCATGAAAGAATAAAATTTTCCAACTTCCAAGTTCTAACACGAAAACCTTGAATTCCTTTGTTTTTCGAAACTTTTCGGTCATCGCATAAATATTATTTAATCCAATATTTATCATCGAAAAAAATAAAAAATCAATTTATGATACAACCATGCATAAACCGAACCCCCCCCCCCCCCCCCCAATGATGTTTATGCAATAAAATTGTGATTTTAAGTTATAAAATTCACCTTTGGAGAAATCATGCGGAAAGAATCGTGTTTTTGGTAGAAAATAAATTTTCTCTCCCAAAATTCACTCAAATAGAATTGAATCTATAGAAATCAGTAACCAAATAGTTCAAAATAATTTTCCCATAATTTATTTCATAGAAATCGGTTTAGAAATCGAAAGAGAATAAAAACTTATGATTACAATCACGAAATCGCGAAACGGTAAGGTGTTTTCAATATTTCGGTAGAGAGAAATATTTTGAGAGAATTTTCTGCCAAGATACAGAAAGAGTAAGAGAATGGCTGCTGGAAACCCTTGTTTGGCCAAAATTTAGAATAAATATTAGGGTTGGAGTGGAATTTCCACTAATACCCTTAATGAATTAGGTTAGGAGGATTTTAGTGTAGTGGGCTTTTGGATATTTAGGCTTTTTCTTTGAAATTTTTGGCTGAATAGAATTAAAATAAAAAGAATATTTTTCTTATTAATTCTGGAACATTTTCCTCAAAAATATTTATTTAAAAATATTTTAAAAATACCCATAAAATTATTTTATGCTTGAAAATTGTCTTATGCATGAAAATTCATTTTATTCAAAATAAATTCTTTTATGCAAATGCATTTCATGTAAATCATTTATTTCATGTTAGCAACACATATTATGCGTATTAAAATTAATTTAATATGCCACATACTCATTTATCAGTTAGATCATAAATTTTCACACAAGCACACACTTAACATTATTAGTTCTAAATCAAGCAATTTATAACGAAAATTCCTAGAGTGGGTGTGGGTTGTTACAATTAATCATTGAAATCCTTGCATTATAAAATTTTGATCTTTGCTAAGGTTATGGTTTAATCAAACCCTAGTATGTCTCGATCATACATCCTCATCAAGGTTCTAATTCTCAAGAAACTGGATTCCTATTAGAAACTCTTATTTAGTGAATCTTATTTACCTTGGTTAAGGATTTGTGTATTAAGAATAATGTGTCAATAGAGCATGCATTATTAGGTAATTTAAGTAGAAATTTTATGCATTTAGATTCATTTTAAGTTCATTTTCATTGTATTATTTTATATTTGTGATTTAAGGTTTAAAGAAGCTTTGTAGGTTTCATCTTGAATTGAATGACAAAGAAAAGGAGAAAGTTGAAGCTAAAAATGTAGAGGCTGTAATAACAATGATGAGCACTACATTAGAGAAGCTAAATTCTATTTGTGACCATTACAAGTGAAGTGGTTGTGACGTGATAACGAGTCCAACTTCATTTTTAACTTTGAAATTCATACTTTCTAACCTAGCCACAATAGAAGGCAGCAAACTCTTATAAATAGGATATAAGGACATTAAGTTTGAGATAGAGAAGAGGCTATAAAGAGATTTTGAAGGAGATTTTGAACAACATCTTGATCTAAAAAGCAAATAATTTTTTTAAGCTTTGTCCAAAAAGGAACAAGCATGCTAGTTTTAAAATTTTCTCTTATTTCTCTTATTCTTGCTTTGTGTCCGCTCTTTACTTTGCAAAGCAATTGTTTTGGGTTATTGTTTCGAGATAGCTTTCCCCCCCTAAGGCAACAATAATCCAAGTTGCCTTAAGGCATTTGAGGGCTGTCATTCCGCCAAGCGAAGAAGGTGGAATTATGATCCGATCACCTACTTCATCCACCCTACATCCCTAAACCATGTTCGCACAAGGTATTTTACTTTAACTCAAACTCTTTCCTTTCTTTTGTTTTCTTATTTTCCCTTATTGGGATCTTTTCTCCCTCCAAGGCTTTTTGCCTTTTCTATTTCTTTTCTACCCCATACTCTCTAATTAATCACTTTATTTTGATTTATGTTAATTAAAATCTGACATAATTAATAACTTGGTAATCAATTAAATTGGTTAGGTCAATTAATCTAACCCTTCTTTCAATCAATAAACAGAAACATGATAAAAGACTAAGACTAAAACTATCCCCTTTTGCAAGAAAGATGAACTACGTAGATTTTGATTCCTATTCAAAGGGATACATAGGCATGCTAGTTCCAAGCACCAAATATAACTAAAATAAACAACATTCTTCCCCTTTCACTTTCTTCATATAGATTAGAATTTGTTTCCTATTTCCTATTCTTTGTTTTATTATGATTCTTTACGATCAGCTTGGGGAATGTGTGACTTCCTTAGAATCCTATAGGGGACTAAATGGAGTATCTCTTAATTTGGTTTGTATTGTAAATTTAACTCTTTTATTGTTTTCATTATTTTGCATTGTTATAGAATGAATGGTCATATATTTAATTGTTCATGCATTATAAATTGCTCATGCATTTATAACTATTTATGAATTTTATTTTAATGTCATTTATACTAACTTACTAAACTAATCTTTTTCTAAATAAATCAAAAAATTAGTTCCTGAATATTTTTTGGTAATTGAGTAGTAGTGCACTTTTTCTATTGAGATAAAATTGGAAAAATAAAATTAAGGTGGCAACTCTAAATCAATTTTCAAAATAAATCAATCTGAACCCAAGGATTCCATCATGGGACTTAGCTCAGATAAGCATTTTGATCTCCTTTAGTGGATCAGACTAGTGCTTAGGTGAGGCCTCATAGTTGGTGACTCTACTAGGGTATGCTTTATTTTTGATAAAAGAAATAAGAAGACTAATAATTAGTTTAAATTAATGTTTGGCACTTCTAATGCAAAAATGACTTTCATGCATCATTTGCATAAGCTCTTTACCTTTAAACCTAGTTCTAAGATAATAAATGGATAGTGAGTAACATCGAGTGGGTAACACTCTTTAGGTCTATTCACCGATAGCGAAATCATCCACCCCATGATGAATATTCACATTCATTGCATCTGCATGTCATAACAAGGATGGTTTGGTTAAAATAATCGAAGAGCTTATGGAATGCTTTGCATGGGCCCCTATAGATATGACTAGGATGGATACGAATAGAGCAGTTTACAAGATCTCCACTTATGAATATATGAAGCCTATTAAATAAAATTTATAAAGAATGAACACAAAATGGTCCTTGCTTATCAAAGAAGAGATCACCAAGCTGCTAGATAATGGGTTCACAAAGCTGATCACATATCCCTTATGGCTAGCTTATATTATTGCAGTTCCAAAAAAAAGATGGCAAAGTATGAATGTGTGTAGATGTAACAACCCACACCCACCCTAGGAATTTTCGTGATAAATTGCTTGAATTAGAATCTATAAGGTTAAGTGTGTGCTTGTGTGAATGTTTGTGATCTAAGTGATTGATGAGTATATGGCATATTAAATTAATTTTAATACGCATAATATATGTTGCTATTGTGAAATAAATGACTTACATGAAGTGGATTTGCATAAAAGAATTTATTTTAAATAAAATGAATTTTCATGCATAAAACAATTTTTAAGCATAAAATAATTTTATGGGTATTTTTAAAATATTTTTAAATAAATATTTTGAGGGAAATATTTCAGAATTAAAAAGAAAAATATTATTTTTATTTCTAAACGCTTCAGCCAAAATTTTTAAAGAAAAAGGCCCAATACTAAAAGCCCACTACACAAAAATGCTCTTAACTTATTTCATTAAGGGTAATAGTGGAAATTCCACTCCAACCCTAATATATATTCAAATTTTCGGCCAGCAAGGGTTTTTCAACAGCCACTCCCTCATTCTTTCTATATTCTGGTAGAAAAATCTCTCAAAATAATTCTCTCTATCGAAATATCAAAAACACTTTACCGTTTCACGATTTCATGACCGTAATCGTAAGTTTTTAATCTCTTTCGATTTCTAAACTGTTTTCTATGAAATAAATTATGGGAAAATTATTTTGAAATTTTTGATTACTGATTTCTATAGATTCAATTCTATTTGAGTAAAATTTTGGGTGAGAAAATTTATTTTCTACCGAAAACACAATTCTTTCCGCAAGATTTCTCCAAAGGTGAATTCTATAACTTAAAATCACAATTTTATTGCATAGACATCATAAGGGGGTTGGGGGGGGGGGGGCAATTTGTGTTTATTTGCATTGTAAACTGATTTTGGATTTGTTTTGATGAAAAATATTGCATGAAATAATATTTCTGTATATTTCTGTGATGACCGAAAAGTTTCAAAAAACAAAGGAATTCAAGATTTTCGCGTTAGGATTTGGAAATTGGAAAATTCTATTCTTTCATGAATACATGGCTGCTGATTTGTGTGAATTTATGTTCTAATATGATATTTGTTTGGTTTAGATGAAAAATAATGATTTGAATCATGTGTCTATTTGTCACTGATATAAATGAAATGCGCGGAAAGCATGGAAACTCATGATTTTTCACCTAAGCCTTTGAACTTGGAATTTTTTTGTATAAACCTTACCTATGGCTGCTGATTTGTGAGATAATGTGTTCTAAACTAATATTTTCAATGATTGAATAGAAAATAATGGTTTAAACAACCTGTTTACTTATTTCTGAAATGACTGAAAAATACCGAAAACAAGAAAACTCATGTTTTGTGCACTATAATGCAAAAGATTGAATTTTTATATATCAATGGCACCAATAGTGTCCGATTCTTATGGATTTGAGTTCTAAAATGATTTTTGTTATGTTTACATGAAAAATTTTGGTTTAAACCATGTTTTTACATATTTCTGAAATAGGCAAAAAACACGAAAAGAAGAAGAATTTGGTTTTCACCTTCAAGATGCATTTGGCCTACATGAACAATTGTGTCTAAATGTTTATAAATTTTATATGATGTGTATTGGTGATTGTTGACATGTATGTTTGTATAATAAATGATGAAATTGCATGTTAGTTGAAGGTATGATCCTAGATAAGCTTAAATGTGTTTTGGTATACTTAAGGTATACTTAAGGTATCTTGATGTCATATTGTGGTTAGAATGCAAATGTGATTGAGGAATTTGGAACTAGATGTCATGATAACTTGATGATGAATATATGATTATGAGTTAATGAAGTAAAAAGGGATCATAAGAGCTAAGTATGATGTTCGAAGGATTAATTGTTAAATTGACATGTATGGAAATGTAAAGTGAACTAACATAATTGATAAGTGAATTGATATGTAGGTAATGATAATGTGATGACCTTAAAAAGGTATTGATATGATTGCAATGTGTTTTCATGTGAGCCTATAAGGCCTAAGTATGCAAGACTCTTAAGTCAACGTGATATGTGCAAGTGATGAGTACACCTATGAGTGAACTCTAATGTGTATGCTATATATGTATGGGTAGTTATGGGATAGGAACATCATGAGTAAATAAATACTAAGTATTAAATCAAATATTATGTTAGAGTTTGAAGAGCCTTAGAAGTACAAAGAGGACTATGAGTACTAGGAGTAAAGGAACCCCAAGGTAAGTAAACACTATGTTCACAAGTGTGAGTAAAACCAATGCTTTTGTTTCAAGTGTAAGTAAACGAAATGTTCTTGTTACAAAAGTGAACAACATCATGTTGTGTTATGTGATATGTGATGTGAACCTTTATGATCTTTGAAACCCAAGTTCTTTCCATTTTTATTTAATTATATGATTTCTTTGTAAAGCTTGGGTTGTCAGGGACATTTGGTCCAAAACTAATTTGTTATCCAATGAGAACTTTTTTTTGTGAAAAACACCCTAACTTGTATTCTTTTTGGAACTACACTTTTATTGTATTATTGTTGTAAGCCAAACTACTATTGTTATTAAAATACATGTTATTGTTGCCATATGTGATATTGTTAATTGTGTTTACCAATAGCTCTAGCTATGGTACCTTTACCCTTATGCAGAATCCTCGTGCTGATGCGGGTAATCATCAGAACCTGTGCACATGGTCTTAACCCAATAGATAGGGGTAGTGTATCCACCTCAGCTAGAAGGGGTGGTTCTAGCCAAGGAGCCTGATCAGCTTCATGCTTTATAAGTGATAGGAGTTGGAATTTGGCAAAGGCCACCTCTCCTCGATGAGTTTAGAGTGGATTGAGTAGCGTCTCCACTCTATAAGTGTTATAAGTGTGATTTCTGCAAACTTGCTAAATTGAACCTTGCTTAAATTGCAACCTGATTCATGAGTTATAAATCATGAACTATGTGTATAAGCTATGTGTTTCCTTTCAAAGGAATATATGATAACGTATGACCCTTTTTGTTTACTCATTGAGATCATCTATCTCACCCCTTTTCCTTGTGTGGTTCCAGGTGAGCAAATGTGAGGAGGCAAGGTGATGGCTCAAGCATCCTACTTCGCTTGGGGAATTCCTTGTTCGAGTTATCAATAATATTATGTTATGAAGTCTTGTCTTTAGATGCTCTGGGAATGTTAATTGATACTTATAGAGATTTATATTATTTTCCTTATGGAATTTATATGTAACAATTTACTTTAAGTCTTCTGCAAATTATGGTATTTATCTAAATATTTTAAATGAGTTAATGAATGAGGTTCGGTAAGATCCTAGGTATGATTGTTATATGTTAATGGGTTCTACGTGTGTGGGTGACCTTATGTCTCCCCATGTTCTAGGACTGTCGTATCTCATAAGGTTGGGATGTGACAGTAGAGTACCGAGATCTGAACAAAGCTTGTTGAAAGGATGATTTTCCACTCGCACATATTGATTTATAGGTTGACCACATGGCAGGGTCTGAAGTAGTCTCTTTAATGGACCTATATGGTAGTTATAACCAAATCCAAGTTCATCCCTCAGACAAGGAGAAAATTGCTTTTGTGACTAAATGGGATACATATTGCGACAAGGTGATGCCTTTTAGGTTAAAGAATGCAGAGGCAACCTATCAGAGGATGGCCACCACTATTTTCCATGATATGATACATAAATATGTTAAAGTATATATGGATGATATGGTGATAAAATCTGAGACAGTTGAAGGGCACTTAGAAGAATTGAGGCGATTCTTCCTCAGACTTTGCCAATACAACCTAAAACTAAATCAAGCAAAATGCCTCTTTGGCGTATCATTAGGAGTTTTCCTTAATTTTATGGTCAGTAGAAAGGGGATTGATATTGATCTAGCCAAATCAAAAGAAATTTTAAAGATGCCACCTTCAAAGATAAAAAAGGACAATAGAGGTTTCTTGGGATGGCTCCAATACATTAGTCGATTCATCTCTCATTTGGTAGATATATGTGGGCCTATATTCAAACTATTAAAGAAAGGGGCCAATGGAATGTAGATTACCAAGAAGCTTTTGAAAGAATCAAAAAATACTTCCTGAATCCTCTTGTCTTTCAACTACCCAGACCTAGCAAGCCATTGCTCCTACACCTCTATGTCTTTTAAGAGGCTGTAGGGACAATATTCATACAGAATGCCCTTAACTACCATAAAGAAAATGCCATCTATTACCTCAATAAACATTTGTTAACCTATAAACTCAAATAGAACTAGATTGAGAAGCTATACCTTGTCTTGGTATGGGTATTACATAAACTTGAACATTATTTAAGCTCCTACACTACTTATGCACTTACTAACAAGAGTCCCTTGAAATTCTTTATGGAGAGACTAGCTCTTAATAGTAAAATGGCAACATAGATGGTTGTTCTTACAACTTATGATCTAAAGTATATCCAAAGGCTATAAAAGGGAGTGTGGTAATTGATCAACTAGCTGCAACTCTTATAGATGGTGAATGGTTTAAGCAAAAATTTCTTAATGAAGATATCATAAAACTTAAACTTGAAGTATGGAAGCTATTCTTTGATGGTGCAACAAAAAATAAGGGTTATGATGTTGGAATCATCATGGTCACCCCTAAGGGAGAAAATTTTCCCATGGCTATCAAGTTACCCTTTGAAGTGACAAATAATGAAGTTGAATGCAAAGCATGTGTAACTGGGTAGAAGTTACTATAAAGTTGAGGATTGATTACTTTGAGATCTATGGGGATTCAATCTATTGTGTCCTAGTCTCTTGGCAAATGGAAGATAAGAAATGAGTGTTTGTGAGGCCTTACCTGAGTATCGGTCTGATCTGCTAAAGGAATCAAAATGCTCATTTGGGAGAATACTCAGGGGAAGCCCTCAGGCATATCTTTTGATAGACTTAAAAATTGTTTCTTAGAGTTGCCACCTTAATTTATTTTTATTTAGGAAAATATAAGAAAAAAAACCCAATTGACTCCAATTATTATCTAAAGGAAAAAGGATTACTAGCCTTAAAACCAAAGAGGATTTGAGGAGTAGGTTGTTGGTTTATCTTAACAAAATAAGTTTGGCTAAGTAATAAAAAAGTAAATTAAAATATATTTCATGAACAATTTAAAATGCATGAACAATTAATAATGTGCATGATCATTCAATCCATAAAGTTTATACATAATTAGAAGTCAAAAATAAGGAATGTTAATATTACAATAAAATCCCAAACTTAAGGGATACGTCCTCTAGCCTTTATAGGTTATAGGGAAGTCACACATTTCCTAAACTAAACTGAACAACAAATTAAAAGAAAACAAAATAAAAGCAAGTGAAGAAGGTGATAGAGGGGGAAGAGTTGGTTAGTTTTAATTGGATTTGATTCTTGAACCAAGCATGCCTATGTATCCCTTTGAATGAAAATCAAAACTCATGTAGTTCTCTCTTCTCATGAGGGGATTAGTTTAGCCTATCCACTTTATCATGTTTTAATTAATTAACTTAATCAAGGTTAGGTTAATTAGTTAACCTAATTGACTAGCAACAAGGTTAGGTTAATTAGTTAACCTAATTGACTAGCAAGTTGATTTAGCTAGCAACCCAGGTGAATAAATTTAATTAGCTAACTAAAAGAGGCAAAGGGCTTTAAAGGAAATGAAAATCTCAAAGAGGACAATTAAGACCAAAGGAAAAAAAGCTTACCTTGCATTTTCATAGCTTGGGGTCATAGGGCAAATGGAGTGGATGACTAAATCGCAGTTCCACTTTCTCCACAAGAAAGGACATGAGCGTTGAGCAATGGATTTGCCTCAAACAGGCAGGTAAAAAGCTTTTAACTAGTCGGGCAAGAATCAAGGAGAAACTCCTAACATGAGCCTTAGGCAATAGACTTGCCTTGAATAGGTGGGCAAAAAGTTTTTAACTAGTCAGGTAGGAATAAAGGAGAAACCCCCTAACTTGTTTTGCAAAGCAAGGAGCGAAAACAAAGCCATTTGCTTAAAGTTAATGCTTTTTAAGCTATGAAAGTTCCTCCTTTGAAGTATAAAGAGGTCCTCTATATATAGAAGGAGGGTTGGAGTATAGAAACTATCAATTTTTTATATGGGATTGCAGAAAATTAGGAAAACACATGGATTATAGCATAAGGCTCTATGATGCTGCAAAGAGACTATAGTAGTGCCCTAGGCTTGTGCAGCATCCAGCCTTGATTCATTTGTTCAGCCCATTTTCATCCATTTCTCATTTGTTTTCTGTGATTCCAATTGTGTTGGCCTTTATACTAAGTCTTGGGTGGTTTAAATATCATTTAGAAGTCCTTATTGATTCCTTTTATGACTAAAGGTTTAAAATTGTGGGAGGTGCATAATTGAGGGTTCACACCTGCCACCTTATTAGGATTGCTCTATCTAGTAGGTAATTATAATGAGTGTGAACCACACAACAAGGAAGATACCCCTAGTATATTTAAAAGAGCTAAAAATAGAAGGTAGTTCCTATATGGTAAGAACTAGAAGTAGTATTCCTATCTAATAAAAAAGAAGACAATCCTATCTAGTAGGTAGTGATGATGATGACAATCCTGTTTGATTAGATCTAAAAGCAGTGTTCCTATCTAGTAGGATCTCAAAACAATGTTCTTGTCAAGTGGGAATAACAAAGTATTGGTCCTATTTGGTAGGAATGGTAATGATGATCATATATGGTAGAATTTAAAAGTAGTACTCCCTTTTAGTAGGAATAGCAAAGTATTGATCATGTCTAGTAGGAATGATCATCCTGTAATACCTAAGTTTTCATAACTTATTTTAATTACTAGTAATGTTAAAAGACTATATATTAAGGTGTAGCCTAGTAAAGGAAATGAAAGGGGATCGGTTGGGAGCATTGTGGTGTCATCAGGAATATTTGCATAATTCATGACTTTATCATGACTAACTATATTTGATGAATTAAATAGAGTTCTTATGATAACTAGTGTCAGGTATAAAAAAGTTAAAGAACATAAATTTAAGGGTTATAGTGAAAGGAAAGAAAGAAATGTTATAAGGAAATTCTAAGTTTGTTAATAGGTTTATGGGCTTATTAATTTGCCTTAGAGTAGCAAAGGCCCAAATCCAATACAAGAGGCCTGCCTATTGGGCCCAATAAGTATGGAACACCAAAAGACATGAGCTTAAATGTTTGGCCCATTACATTGAAATATATGTTGTAGAATAATGAGTCATAGGATCTTGATTAAGTAAGCTACATATATTGACTAATTCAAAATCAAAAATCAAATTAAACTCCCACTTTTACTACATGTGGGTTTAGGTTCACTTTGAGCACACCAATGCTTCATGATGATCATCATCTTTATAGAGAGAATCCTAGCCATCCTACTAGCTACAATCTTAGCCATTCATTAAGATCAACTCCTAACCATTAGATGAAGCCTGATGAATCCTCACCATCCAACCTATTACATATATAAGCAAGAAAGTGTTAGGAAGTCATTCTTCTACTTATCTCTACACCAAAATCTCATACTAAAGAAAGAAATTCTCACTACCCACTTGTAACAAAAACAACTTGGTGGATTAAAGCTAACTAAGGTGAGAAATTACATTTAGGTGCTTAAATATTTCTTCTACACCATAAAAGGGAATTCGGCCATGATAGATAAAAGACCCTATTTTTTTAATTAAATATACCTATGGCTAATTTAGATAGAGAAAAATGGATTAGAAATGTTAGAATGATTTTTGAGAACATGGTTTAAAACTTAGAAATCTTAGAAGCATGAACATAGTCAAAGAGGGAACTTGATATTCTAACATTGGATAATGACAACTAAGTGATCATATATGCCATATGATATGTTAATCTTGCATTTCTTTAACTAATTCAAAGATTTGATGAGGAATTAGAGATTTTCCCCAAACTTGACATGAATGGGATAAGTTAGGGTTTATGTGAATAAGAGTAGATTTACTCAAATTAATTATGAGAATTAATTGCCTAGGTGTTAATTTGATGGATCTTTAGCTAATTTGAGATTTGAAAGTGAAATTGATAGTTTTCCTCAAATTCTAGGTTTATGGAACAATTTGGGAATTAGGAAATGTAGACTTGGAATCATGAAATTGAATAAGGAATTCAATTTGAAGATGCTTAGAAGTAATAATAAAATAATTAGTCACATGTATAACATAATTGGTGTACCCCTAATGTAAGCAGAAGTAGTGGAACAAATGAAAAGTATAATTAGTGTAGCAACCCACATCTACCCTAGGAGTTTTAGTGACAAATTATTTGAATTTAGGCTTATTGTGATAAATTGCGTGACTGTATGAAAATTCATGTGTGACGTGATTTATGAGTTTAGGGCATGTTAAATTAATTTTAATATACTTAATATGAATTATTATTGTGAAATAAATGATTTGAATAAAATGCATTAGCATGAAATAATTTATTTTTCATAAAATAAATTTTCATGTAAAAAGGCAATTTTTAAGCATAAAAAAAATTTATGAGTATTTTTAAAATATTTTTAAATAAATGTTTTTGGGAGAATTTTAATGAAAATATAAGAAAAATATTGTATTTTTAATTATGTATAATCAGCCCTAAATTAATTAAAAAGCCCAAATACCTAAAAGCCCACTACACAAAAACACTCTTAACTTAGCTTATTAAGGACAAACTTGAAAATTGCACCCCAAGCCCTAATATATAAGCAAAATTTCGGCCCCCATCAGTTTAGATAGAAGCCACACTCTGTTATTCCAGTATTTTCACAGAAAAATTCTCCCAAAATAATTATCTCTACCAAAATTAAGAAAACTCCTTTCAGTTTCGCGATTTCTTGACCGTAATCGTAAGTTTTTCTTCTTTTTCGATTTATAAACTGATTTCTATAAAATAAATTATGGAAAAATTATTTTGAACTGTTTGATTACTGATTTTACAGATTCAATTCTGTTTGAGTGAATTTTGGGAGAGAAAAATTATTTTCTACCGTAAACACGATTCTTTCCGCAAGATTTCTCCAAAGGTGAATTCTCTAACTTAAAATCACAATTTTTATGCATAAACATCATTGGGGGGGGGGGGGGGGGGGGGTGATTTGTACTTGGTTGTATTCTAAACTGATTTTTGATTTTTTTTGATGAAAAATATTGGATTAAATAATATTTTTGCATATTTCTGTGATGATCGAAAAGTTTCGAAAAACAAAAGAATTCAAGGTTTTCGTGTTAGAACTTGGAAGTTGGAAAATTTTTTTCTTTCATGAATATATGGCTGCCAATTTGTATGTATGGGTGTTCTAATATGATATTTGTTTTCTTCATATGAAAAATAATGATTTGAATCATTTGTCTATTTATCGCTGAAATGGATGAAATGCGCGGAAACTCATGATTTTTCACCTAAGCTTTTGAACTTGGAATTTTTTTGTATAAACCCCACCTATGGCTGCCAATTCATGAATAAATGTGTTCTAAACTGATCTTTTCAATGATTGAATGAAAAATAATGGTTTAAACAACCTATTTGCATATTTCTGAAATGACCGGAAAATACCGAAAATAAGAAAACTTGTGGTTTTGTGCACTCTAATGCAAAAGATTGAATTTTTATATATTAATAACACCAATAGTGGCCAATTCCTATGAATTTATATTCTAGAATGATTTTTGTTATGATTACATGAAAGATCTTGGTTCAAACCATGTTTTTACATATTTCTGAAATAGACGGAAAGCACAAAAAGGAGAAGAATTTGGTTTTTACCTTAATGATGCATTCGGCCTACATAAACAATTTTTTCCAAATGTTTATAAATTTTATGTGATGTGTTTTGATGATTGTTGACATTTATGTATGTATAATAAATGATAAAATTGCATGTTAATTGAAGGTATGGTCCTAGATGAGCTTAAATGCATTATGGTATACTTAAGGTATCTTAACCTTGTATTGTGATTAGAATGCAAATGCGTTTGAGGAATTTGGAACTAGATGTCATGATGACTTGATGATGAATATATGGTTATGTGTTAATGAAGTGAAAGGGATCATAAGAGTTAAGCATGATGTTTGAAGGATTAATTGTTAAGTTGACATGTATGGAAGTGTAAAGTGAAGTAAGATAATTGATAAGTGAATTGATATTGAGGTAATGATATTGTGATATTGTGATGACCTTAAAAAGGTATTGATATGATTGGAATGTGTTTTCATGTAAGCCTAAGTATACAAGACCAGTAGGTGAACGAGCTATGTGCAAGTGATGAGTACACCTATATGTGGACTCTAAGTGTATGTGTATGCTATATTTACATGGGTAGTTATGGGATAGGAGCATCATGAGTAAATAACTACTAAGTCTTAAATCAAATATTATGTTAGAGTTTGAGGAGCTTTAGAAGTGAAAAAGGGACTACGTGTACTAAGAGCAAAGGAACCCCAAGGTAAGTAAACACAATGTTCTTATTACAAGTGTGAGTAAACATTATGTTTCAAATTACAAGTGCAATCTATTATGATATGTGTACCTTTGACATTCTTGAAACCCAAGTTCACTTCCATTTTTAAATTAACTATGTGATTTCTTGTTAAGCTTGGGTTGCCAAAGGACTTTTAGTCCAAAACCATTTTTGACTATCCAGTGATAATACCATTATAATTATTACTCCAATGTATATTCTTTCTGGAACTACACTATCATTGTATCTTTTGTTTAAAAGTTAAACCACTATTGTTAATTGAGATACATGTTATTGTTGCCTTATATGACATTATTAATTGTGATTACCATTAGCTCTAGCTATGGTACCTTTTACCTTTATGTAGAAATCCTCGTACCGATGCGAGTAATCATTGGCTATGTGCTCCTCGTACTAATACGAGTAATCATTGGTTATGTACTACTTGTACCGATGCGAGTAAGCATCGGCTATGTGCTACTTGTACCGATGCGAGTAATCATCGGCTATGTGATCCTTATACCGATGTGAGTAATTATCGGCTATATGTTTGAGTGATTATGGCAGTAGCCTTCACTCTATGTGTTATAAGTGTGATTTTTGCAAACCTTTCTAAATTGCAAACTATGAATCATGAGCTATAAGTTATGAGCTATGGGCCTTTTCTAAGCGATATGTGTTATTGTATAACCCCTATTGTTTACTCATTGAGATCATCTATCTCACCCTTTTTCCTTGTGTGGTTCCAGGTGAGCAAATGTGAGGAGGCAAGGTGATGGCTTAAGCATTCTACTTCGCTTAGGGAATTCCTTGTCTGAGTTATCAATAATACTATTTTTATAAAGTCCTGTCATTAGATGCTCCGGGAATGTTGATTGATACTTATTGATATATATATTATTTTCCTCATAGATTTTACATGTTATGATTTATTTTGGACTTTCGCAATTTAAGGTATTCATCTAAATGTTTTTAACAAGTTATTGTAAGAGGTTTGGTAAGATCCTAGGCATGATTTGTTTATATGTAAGTGGGTTCTACGGGCGTGGGTGACCTTATGTCTCCCCATGTTCTAGGACCGTCATATCTCTAAGGTTGGGATGTGACAATTAGTAACACCATTGGTTACTAATTAATGTGTCATTGACATGTTATGGGTGTAGAACTTCAAAATAAGGGCAAGGAGATTGCTCAAGACCGAAAAGGACCATGAACTAATCAGTAGGAGTAAAGGAGTTGAGGTGAGTACTTAGTAATATAATATAATCAAGCCTTTTTCCTTGCAAACATTTTTGAATCACCATTTCTTAATGTATACCTGAAATGACATTGATGTGTTTATATGATTGCATATTGGTTGATAAACCCCTTGAGAACCCCCATAGCCACACTAATTGACTAAGTCAAAATCAAAAATCAAATTAAACTCTCACTTTTACTACATATGGGTTTAAGGTCACTTTGAGCACACCAATGCTTCATGATGATCATCATCATTACAGAGAGAATCCTAGCCATTCAACTAGCTACAATCTTAGCCATTCATTAAGATCGACTCCTAACCATTAGATGAAGCTTGATGAATCCTTACCATCCAAACTATTACATATATAAGCAAGAATGTGTTAGGAAGTGATTCTTTTTCTTCTCTCTACACTAAAATCTTATACTAAAGAAAGAAATTCTCGCTACCTACTTACAAGAAAATCAACTTAGTGGATTAGAGCTAACTAAGGTGAGAAATTCCATTTGTTTATTCTTTTTACACCTTAAGGTTGATTTTAGTGTTTTAGGTGCTTAAATATTTCTTTTACACCATAAAAGGAAATTTAGGCATGATAGATAAAAGACCTTATTTTTCTAATTTAATGTACCTATGGCTAATTTAGATAGAGAAAAGTGGATTAGAAATGTGAGAATGACTTTTGAGAACATGGTTTAAAACTTAGAAATCTTAGAAGCATGAACATAGTCAAATAGGGAACTTGATATTCTAACATTGGATAGTGACAATTAAGTGATCATATATGCCATATGACATGTTAATCTTGCATTTCTTTAACTAATTCAAAGATTTGATGAGGAATTAGAGATTTTCCCCAAACTTGACATGAATGGGATGAATTAGGGTTTATGTGAATAAGAGTAGATTTACACAAATGAATAGATGATAATTAATTGCCTAGGTGTTAATTTGATGAATCTTTAGCTAATTTTATGATTTGAAAGTGAAATTGATAATTTTTCCCCAAATTCTAGGTTTATGGAACAATTTGGGAATTTGGAAATATAGACTTGGAATCATGAAATTGAATAAGGAATTCAACTTGAAGATGATTAGAAGTAATAACAAAGTAATTAAGCACATACATAACATAATTGGTGTACCCCTAATGTAAGTGGAAGCAATAGAATAAGCAAAAAGTATAATTAGTAACACCTTTGGTTATTAATTAATGTGTCATTGGCATGTTATAGGTTTAGAACTTCAAAACAAGGGCAAGGAGATTGCTCAAGGTTGAAAAGGACCTTGAACTAATTAGTAAGAGCAAAGAAGTTAAGGTGAGTACTTAGTAATATAATGTAATCAAGCCTTTTTCCTTGCAAACATTGTTGAATCACCATTTCTTAATGTATACCCGAAATGACATTAATGTGTTTATATGATTGCCTATTGGTTGATAAACCCCTTCAGAACCCACATCTCTCTTGTGTGATGTAAGCCATGATGGGCCTTTTGCTTCGGTTCCATGTTTGTTTAATGATAAGAATGATTGATATGTCAACATACTTTCCAATGAATTTCCTTTGTGAACTTTGAATATGCCTTTATAAATAACCATAACTAAGTAAAAATCCTTTATGATGTGAGGAAAAACATAAGACCTTGTGCACTTGGTGTAAGCCCGTAGGTAAGGCAAGAGTACCCGACCTCTTTTAGGGGGGAATGCCTAACTGTAAGACTCGATCAGTGTTACGTAATGTGATATATGTGAGTGAGCAAGGCTTAGGCTGCAACTTTTTAAAATTTTTGTATGTGAAGCTCTCTACTTCTAAAACATTATTATTTCTACTAAAATGCATTCAAGAATTCAAAATGATCCACTTTGATTATCATCACCCTTGTTATCTTGAGAAAATCCAAGCAATGATTTGTTTATATTATCTTTATGTTAAATTATATTATTATGTACTCACTGAGCTAGTCTCATCCCGTAGTTGCTTATGATTTTTCAGGTTAAGGTGTCCCATTAGCAACTAGCAAAGTAACTCTGAGCTACACTTCTCGCTTGGAACTTGCTAAAGTGTTATTGGTCTTGTTATACCATTTTGGTGATAAACAATCTAGAGCTCCATTGTATCTTAAGGCATAGTATTAAAGTATGTCATTTTAAAGGCTGTTGTAAATAACTAATAGTACTTATTATATGTATGTAATGGTACTAGTAAGTAAGAATGTATGAATAACATTAGTTTTTACTTATAATGATGTTCCAATTATGATTATGAGATGGCACTTGAATATTATGGTTATGAATGAATGATTGAAATAATAATGAGAAATGGTAGAAAGTGCATATGGTTCCAATCTTGGGAAAGATTGCAAAATGGGATGTATATAAGATGTTAATAAGATTAATAGTGTTTTATAGTTTTACGTGACCTTAAGTCTCCCTAAACTCTATGACAGTCATGGTCTGGAAATTGGGTCATGATATATCCTATATTGTAGGATAAGTATTGGTCCTATCTACTAGGAAAATAATACCTTTCTGTAATTATAGAAACCTCTGTATACTAAATCTAGGATAAAAATGGTCAAATGCTTGAAGGAGACTATTGCAAACATACAAAAACTCATTGTTTTGAATTCTAACTTGAAACAGGTTCGCTACTACATTCCTGCGTAAAAGACACTATGCCAGAGGTACTATATAAAGGCATACCTCTTTCCACTTTTTACAACTTCTCTCATTTGTTAAATTTTCCTTTTCTCTCTAGAATTCATTTTCTCTGACTTCTCTATGGAAATGGCTTCCTCTTCTAGTAGTTGCCACACTAAGAGCTACCAAGTCCCAAGACATGACCCCAATCCAAAATACTTGCTACAGAAGCAAGAGTACCATGTGTCTAGCATTGGTATCATGGAGATATTTACCCCTTTGCCCTTCCTTTCCTATTTCAAAGTTAGTTCATAGAAAATATATCCATGCAAGAGATAAATAAAAATTTTATCATTATATATTTCATTTTTTTGATTTTTGATTTTTTTGATTTTGATTTTTAAAAAGACTATGACTATTAGACTGTGAGGTGGTAGATCGAACCTACTGCCATTTGCATTTACCTAAAGACCCATCCCTGGGTTTGAGAGTTTATTAAGCCATCCAGCTTGTTGGGATTTCTATCATTAGATTATACTTGTGAGGGTAATATTCCTTTGTTATGAGAACTGGCAAAGAGGTGATGGGACACCACAGACACTTTTCACTTTTCATGCAGGGAGATGACGGTGACCCCCTTAGACTTGACAATGTTAGGTGGTCTGCCATTTCGACCTCGAGTCTTAGAGTTTTATCCTACTTAGACATCTGTCTCTTTAGCAACCTTAGTTGACTTATTGAGCATAGACCCTCTATAAGCCAATCCATATTTCCTTCAGTCTTGGCTTTGAGGGTAGATTGACATTTATACTTATGATGTAGGAGTCCTTTCAGATGAGTAGGCTATCCACTTGCTGATTTTGATGATATTAGGTTACTCGTTCTGCCATATGCAGAGATATACCATTGATTTGAATATTCTGCACTCGCTGGAGGATTTATCTATTATTGGGAACTTTGACTAGGGAGGTGCAGCATTATGCATCATGTATCGAGAGAGGTATGACCTAACTCAAGGTTTGTTTGCTACTCTAAGTAGGACCCACATCATTTAGGAGGTATGCTCTTCTCTTTTATTTTTGTCTTATACTCACCATTTATGTCACTTCTAATTTTTTCCTTTGTGCAATATTGGGCCTATGAGCATTTTCCTTTTCTTGCTTCTGCTTTGAGGGGTCATACAGTAGGTTATATCCCGAGCGACTACCTTTGGCAACCACAATATCACCACCATAAGGAGAGGCAATTTTTGCTAGATTCAAGATTTTTTCTCCTAGTTAGAACCATCATATGTATGTACATATGCTTGACATACTAACTTTATTGCAACGTCTGATATTTTGTCTTTCTCCTTTTCTTTTTCCCCAGGTCAGTGGTTACCTTTCACTAATATACTTTAACTCATCACTCTATACCATAAGTTTGGTAAGGCTTTGTCTTCACCCTGCCACCTTTTATGTTTTCACACTCACTTCATGTTTTACCTTGATGAGAGAGTTTGCGGCCAAATTACAGGGGAGAGGATTGTCCCAGTTGACACCCTGCCAAGATGCGATATAAATCATGCATCCCTGACCACAATGTACTAGCAGCAAACCTTTCAATTAGCCTTTTTTTTTTTTCTTAAGAGTGACTATGAGAGCTTTTGTATTCATTGCTTACTATCTAGTGTCCCATTTCTACTAGGATGGGCACATTCTAGCTACATATCTTCTGCCACTGAATCAGTTCAAACTTCTTATGCTAAAAGGAGTGCTAGTCTGAGTTCTACTGCAAATGTCGATAGCAGTATGTGCCCTATGAACCAATAATAGTTATACAATAATAGATATTAAATCCCATTGGCATAATAAATATATTCATAATGTGAAAAGAGTTTCATATTTTTGAATATAGTCTTTAAGTATTTGTAAGAGGGTCTATTCTCAAGTATTGAGAATATGGGAGACAGATCGCTTTTGTACAAATATTTTAAATATATTCATGGTAATATGATTAATGACTAGGTATCATTAATTTTGGAAGACCATCACCTCTATTTATTTTCTATAATCAGTATGTGATACAAATAATTATAGAGGTAGTAAGTCTCATACTGCTTGACATATGATGTCGATACAAACATATGGATATTCATAGGATGAATAGTCAAACTATGACATTAGATGATAACAATATGGTTTTAGTACCTGTAAATTATTTATCATGTAGGTCATAATAGTGCATATAATACTTTGACTTTAGGGATACTATATCTCATACATAGGTAGTTAGGATTTATTACTACTTACATAGATGTATTATTCATGTATGGATATATGGCATGTGATAGTTCTAATTTGTTATATGTAGAGGTGAGTGATCGCCAAGATAGAATTCATTACCTCAAGTAAACGAGGTTAAGATCCTATGTTATCTAGTTATTCTTAATACTTAAGTTCTTTGCTAAGATAGTGAGATTCACTAGAAAGAGTTTCTAGTAGGTATCTAATCTCTTCAAGTATTAGAATCGAGATAAAGACATTGAATCGAGGCACATTAGGGTTTGACATAAACCATTACCCTAGCTAAGATTGGAATCTTTAATGAATAGATTCTAGTGCATGATAATTCATAATCGATGGTCTATGTAATATTTAAAGTTATCAACTATAAAATTCAATTCTATTTAGGTCTTCGTGATATGGAATGCTAGCTTTCACTAACGACTTATGAGACTAAGTGTAAAGTGGGGATTTCACATTAGTAGAGAAAAATGTTTTCTCATTCCCATTGATAATTAGACATGAACCTAGAAAGTCAAACACCCAATAGTGATCACCTTCCAAGTGTAAAAGGTTTACCATAATAATTAATTAAAATGTTTAATTAGTTGATTAGTGGTAAAATGATTAAACATGTAATTCAATTTACAAGCACCCTAGTATGTCCTAATATTTAATCTATGAAGGTTTCTATTCAATTAAATTTTAATTTGTATATGATGCAAATGAGAATGATTAAGTTAAAAATTGATTTGGACTAAATCAAAGACTTAATTTTAAGCTTAGTGATAACCCTTAAGACATGAGATGTAGCCTAAGCCAATATGTGATATGAAAAAGAGGCAATTTAGACATTAGAGAAAATTCACTATTCATAAGCCCATGTGATGGGTTTAGGGGTTAGAGAATTTTCTACTAAAATTAAAATTGTAATTACATGTTTTAGCTAATGGAAATATCCATTTTGCCTGTAAAGGATAAAATAGTCACTTCACCATTTGAAGAAGAAAAGTCCAACTTTGCCCCTTCACCTAATGATGAGCTAAAAGAATACAAAATGATACTTAAATCTTTGTGAAGACTTAAAGGTTAGGTGTTGGAAAAGATATAAAAGCTATGAGTTTTTATGTTGAATACAAGAATGGACATCATTTTTTAGTTGAAGCATTTTGGAGAGAGAAATTGAGAGTGAGAAAGAAAAATGAAGAAAATGTTTCTTAAATTTTTCTTTTAATCTTCAATTCTGTTCTTTGTTCCTTATGAAAGAATAAATGCATGGAAATTGAAAATATGTTTAGTCCAAAACAAATCAAAAAGAAACTTTGTCTTTCTAAAGGTTTTTTAGGAAGATCTTGAATCGAAATTAGCCAACCAAGATAGGGATTCAAGAACACCAAAGAAATTAAAAGGAAAGTTGGAGGTGAGCTAGGTGTGAATGATGTAGAGGCTTCACACTTGGAAAGCTCTTTGATAAAGAAATAAGGAACCTATAAGAGGTAATATGATTACTCTTTCTTCTTCTTTTTATGCATATATGTTTTACACACAAATTAATTGATTGCTTGAATGGATATTTGAACCAAAATTAAGTGAAGTAAAATTTTAAAATGTTTGAAATTTCACCCTACCACCTTGCTTTTGCTGCATTTGGCTGCACCATTCCTTCAAATGCTCCTTCTGACGGGGCTAGACTGAGCAAGTAGGCAACTTTCCTTGCATAATTATAAGCAAGGGAGAATCTGAATTAGATTTCTCCATATCACGACTTTGCTCGATATGAGATTGTCACATCCCAACTTTAGAGACATGATGCTCCTAGAACAAGGGGAGACATAAGGTCACCCACGCTCGTAGAACCCATTTATACTTATGCAAATACTGCTTAGGATCATACCAAAAACCTCTTACATTAATTTTTTTTTTTTGGAAAATGTTAAGTTGCAGAAGCATAATTAAAATATACTTTAAATATAATCCATATGGAAATAATATTTAGAATCCAATTAAAACCTCGAAGGATAACATTTCAAAATAAACATCCAAAAATAAATATTCTTAGAGCATCTAAAGATAACTCTTCATAACATATTAAACTAATTTTCTTGGACAAGGAATTCCCTAAGCAAAGTAGGATGCTTGAGCCATCACCTTGCCTCTTCATAATGCTCACCTGGAACCACACAAAGAAAAAGGGGTGAGATAGATGATCTCAATGAGTAAACGATAAAGCACTTACATTAACACATATTCCATTGAAAAGGAAACTCATAGCTTATACATATAGTTCATGATTTACAATTCATGAATCAGGTTGTAATTTATCAAGGGTTTAATTTAGTAAGTTTGCAGAAATCATACTTATAACACATAACACATAAAGTGAAGGCTATTGCTCTATCACTTGAACACATAGAGGAGAGGTGGCCTTATAACAAATTCTAACTTCTATCACATACAAGGCATGAAGCTTATTAGTCCCCATGGCTAGAACCGCCCCTTCTAGCTAAGGTGGATACATAACCCCTGTCCATTATGTTAAGACCATGTGCATAGGTTCTAATGATTACCCGCATCAGCACGAGGACTTTTGCATAAAGGGTTAAAGGTATGATAGCTAGAGCTAATGGTATTCATATATAACAATAACATTAAGGCAACAATAATATGTATCGCGATAATAATAGTAATTTAACTTTTTAACAAATGATACAATGATAGTGTAGTTCTAGAAAGAATGGAAGTTAGGGCAATAATCATAAGAAATTATCATTGGATAATAACAAAAAAAAAAGGTTTTGGACCAATTGTCCTTTGGAAACCCAAGCTTAACAAGGAAATTATAGAGTTTCATTTTAGAATAGAAAGAACTTGGGTCTCAAAAATGTCAAAGGCTCACATAACATGATATCACATATTTGTAACATAACAAAATGTTACTCACACTTGAAGAAAGATTATAGTGTTTACTCACACTAGAAACAGGAATATAGAGTTTACTCACCTTGTGGTTCTTTTGCTCCTAATTCACGTAGCCCCTTTGCACTTCTAAAGCTCCTCAAACTCTAACATAATTATTTAATTTAATACTTAGTATTTATTTACTCATGATGCTCCTATCCCATAACTACCCTATGCAATATAGCGTACACATACACTTAGAGTTCACATATAGGTGTTGCACATAACACGTTGACTTTAAAAGTCTTGCACATTTAGGCCTTATAGGCTCACATGAAAATACATTACAATCATTTCAATACCTTTCTAAGGTCATCACAATATTATTACCTCAATATCAATTCACTTTAAGAATCCTCTTAATATACTTTACACTCCCATACATGTCAACTTAACAATTAACATTTCAAGTGTCATGCGTAACTCTTATGATCCTTTTATTCAATTGTCACTTCATCAACTCAAAACCATGTATTCATTATTAAGTCATCATAACATCTAGTTCCATATTTCCCAATCACATTTACATTTTAATCACAATATAAGATTAAGATACCTTAAGTATATCTTAAGTATACCAAAATGCCTTTAAGCTTGTTTGAGGTCATTACCTTCAACTAACATGCAATTTTATCATTTATTATACATACATACATGTTAATAATCATCAAAATACATTACACAAAAATTATAGACATTGGGATAAAAATGTTAATGTAGGCTGAATGCATCTTTAAAAGGAAAACTAAATTTTCCTTCCTTTTCGCACTTTCCGTCTATTTCAATAATGCGTAAAAATATGGTTTGAACTAAGATTTTTTATGTAAACACAACAAAAATCATTTTAAAATTTTAATTCTCATGAATCAGCCCCACATAGTATTTCTCATACATGAAAATTCAACTTTTGGGTTATAGGGTACAAAACCATGAGTTTTCTTGTTTTTGGTATTTTCGGTCATTTCAGAAATATGTAAACAGGTGGTTTAAACCATTATTTTTTATTCAATCATAGCAAATATTAGTTTAGAACATATCCATACATGATTTGGCAGCCATAGATAATATTTATACAAAAAATTTTCAAGTTTTAAGACTTAGGTGAAAATCCTGAGTTTTCGCGCTTTCCGCGCTTTTTGTTCATTATAGCAATAAACAAACACATGATTCAAATCATTATTTTTCATCTAAACAAAACAAATATCATATTATAATTCTTTCTCACACAAATTGGCAGCCACATATTAATTTAATAATAGAATTTTCCAACTCCAAGTTCTAGCACAAAAACCTTGAACTCCTTTGTTTTTTGAAACTTTCTGGTCATCATTGAAATATGCAAAAATATAATTTAATTCAATATTTTTCATCAAAACAAATCAAAAATTAGTTTAGAAAATAATAATGTACAAATCCCTCCCCCCTCTAGTGATGTTTATGCATAAAAATTTTGATTTTAAGTTATAGAATTCACCTTTGGAGAAATCTTGTAGAAAGATTTGTGTTTTCAATAGAAAATAGATTTTCTCTCCCAAAAACTAACCCAAACAGAAATTAAATCTATAAAAATCTATAAACAACTTATTCAAAATAATTTTCTCATAATTTATTTCATAGAAATCAGTTTAGGAATTGAAAGAGAAGAAAAACTTATGATTACGGTCAAGAAATCGCAAAACTAAAAGGTATTTTCTTCGTTTCGGTTGAGAGAAATATTTTAAGAGAATTGTTTTGCCAAGATACAGAAAAATAAAGTGATGGCTGCTGGAAAACCTAGGCTAGCCAAATTTTACAATATATATTAGGGTTTGGGTGTAATTTCCACTAATACCCTTGATGAACTAGGTTAGGAGAATTTTAGTGTAGTAGACTTTTGGGTATTTGGGCTCTTTATTTAAATTTTCAGCTGATTATAATTAAAAATAAAAAGAATATTTTTCTTCTTATTTCTGTAAAATTTCTCCCAAAATATTTATTTAAAAATATTTTTAAAATACTCATAAAATTATTTTATGCTTAAAAATTGCCTTTAGGCATGAAAATTCATTTTATTTAAAATAATTTATTTTATGCTAATGCACTTCATATAAATCATTTATTTCATAATAATAACTCATATTATGCATATTAAAATTAATTTAATATGCCACATACTCATCAATCACATAGCACAAATATTCTCATAAAAGCATGCACTTAGTGTTAATAATTCTAAGTCAAACAAATTGGTCCTAAAAACTCCTAAGGTAGGTGTGGGTTATTACAGAGATTCCACATGAGCTCCACATTGATTTTATACATTCCCAAAGCATATAGGTGAGGTATGTACCTCCGCCCCCCTTCTGTGCTTGCTTTTGTCACTTTATGCATTTTTCTTACTCATCTTTTCCCTATGTAGTTTCCTTAGGATAGGCTTGCCATGCCTATGAGATGGTTCATCATTTGAGGATGGTATTGTCTGTATCTTTTACTTTGGGTAGTCGTGACAAAGGACATGATACAGATCAAAGGAGGAGACCTAAGTGAGGCCAACGTTAGCTTACCTCCTATCATACAAATGTTATGCTAACTCTATGTATGATTATATATGTATGTATGTATTTCAACATGACACTTGATTTATGTACTATTTTGTATGTATGATGTATAGATGTTATTAGTTAGTTATGTAAGGGTATATTTTGAATACACTTATTTTATAAATGAATGCATAATAGGGCTCTTTTATTTTTTTTCCACATCAAATGTTCTCACACATCGTACCATAATCCACAAAAAGTAATATTAGATTGCTATGGCCCGCAGTAGAGATGCCACAGCTGCATAACCCTCTGTGGCTAGCTGTCGCATAATGCAGTGTAGTATTGCACAGTCTTCTACAGCAATCCTAGCAAAATTCCTCCACTTTTCACTATATATACCCCTCTTAAGATTTGTAAATCCTCACAACTATAATTTTAGCTTTTAAAACACTTCTCTAGCTTTCTTCCCTTTGCTTTTCTCTCATTTTTCTATGGTTTTTCTTTTTCCTTTTCCCTTATGAAGCCCTATTTTAGTCATTCAATGTATTTGTGGACCAAAAATCTTCACCAAGTGGAGCACATTAATTTAGGAACTTTTGGGATTAGTGCCATGCCAACATTGAGAGGTGTTTGATTAGATTGGGACTTTTTGAGAGCTTGTCTAAAATTCTGGGATCTTGACATTCATGTTTTCAGATTTGGGGGTGGCATAGATGAAATATTCCCTACTTTTGAGGAGTTCATTATGCTACTAGGATCTGATTCTGAAGCTAACTTTACTACCCCTATACTGAGATTAGGCTATTTCAATTCTTTTCAGAGACTTATAGGATTAGACACTAAAATTGCTAGCCTTATGATTATGGAGAATTAGGTGGATCTAATTGTTGTAATTACCAAGTTCCATGATCCTCAGGGTTTTAAAGATAAGGAATGGCAGGAACACCAAATGAAAGCTTTGGCTTTTTTTCTAACAGCCTGGCATCTCTTCATATGTCCATTTGGCTCGGGGAATGTTAGGGTGACCGAACTGATTTTTCAGATGACCAAAGGCCTTTTCTATTACTAGGATCATCTTAGTAGAAACCATTCTTTAGCTTGGATTGAACTTGCAGGAGTGATGGGCCTTGGTCTGTGAGTCCAGTTATTCTGTAGGTATGCTTTCCTTCTTCTTTCTTTCTCTTTCTCTTTCCTTTCTTAATCAATTATGTTTTTGTAAAGATATGACTAAGAGATCATTTAAGAGTGGTTTCTTCTCCTACTAAACAAGATTACTCTGCTTTATGGTACTAATCCTGCACAATAGTAAATAAATTCAATTCTGAAAGAGAGTGGACTAAGTGGCTTTTTGAGCTTGAGCTCTAAGAGCTATTATAGCTTTGTCTTTAGTATAAGATCAAAAAAATTCATGACTATAAGTTATGACTATAGGATCATCTATTTTCTAGGTTTAACCATGGTAACATTCTACCAAGGAACAAGGGTGATGCACCAGATAGGCCATGCATAAGAGGTGCCCCCAGACAGAGCTATCTTTGAATCTACTTTAATTACCCCTACTATGGCTAAGGCTATTGCCAATGGATGGGCCCATAGTTGTCATATTATTCTTAATTCTCATTGTACTACCCAAGTCTTTTATAGTTCATTTTAGTTACTAATGATGCTAAAAGGTTAGATTTTTAAAGGTTGGCATGGTATAGAAATGAAAAGGAGTCGGTAGAAATCTTTTGATATGAATTGAATTATTGCCTAGCACATAACCTTATTATGCTTAATTATGCTTTAATGAATTGAATAGAGTTTAAGTGGTAGCTAATATCGATCTTCACCTTTAATTTTCAGTATAAAACCTTAATTTTTCCTCAGAGAAATTGCCTCTAATTGATAGAATTCAAAACCCCTAATTCCTGTGCAAAAAAATTGATTATATACTTTAACAAAATCACTACCATGCCCAACCCCACGGCCATGGCCTTGGGCATGGGAAATTATTAGTTTGGCAAAAATAGGCAGAAGCTTTCCTGTTTGTTCCATGGGTATACCCACGCCCATAGCCTTGGGCATGGGATAAGCTTTGTTTTTTAAACATAAATTAAACTCATTTTTAAACATAAATCATGATAAATGAGGGAGTAAAATATAGGTAATTATATACTTATCAAGAGCATAAATTGAAGGAAAAAAAAAAAAAGAAAGTTTTTTAGTTTAACATGGGTTAGTGATGGACCATGGGCTTGTTATTAGGCCTTGGGCCATCAAAAGTCAAGCCCAACCGTAGTGGGCCAACCCATGGGCCTATACTTGGTGTAACTTCAAGCCCACATGTTAGAATAGCTGGCCTAATTAGAATGGTTAGCCAACATTAGATAGAACATGTTGTGGAGAAAGAGTTGAAAAATTTGACTAGCTACCCACAAAGATTGACAAAAGTCAAAGTCTTAAGCCAAGTTAAACTCTCACCTTCTTTACACATAAGTCTAGATACACTTTGAGCACTCCAACACCTTATGATGATTATCACCATTGTAGAGAGAATCATAGCCATCCAATTAGATCTAATCTTAGCTATACATTAAAATTAAACTTTAACCATTGGATCTAGCTTGATTAAATCCTCGCCATGTACGTCATTATATATATATGTAAATTATGTTATGAACTAGTGTTTAGCCTATTTCTACACCAAATTTTTCACTTCAAGAAAAGAGATTTTCTCTACATCACCTATAACAAAACTAGTAGCAAATCAAAACCAAGTAAGGTAAAAAGCTATGTTCAATTTCTCCTTTATATGATCTAAGGGTAAATTTTAGTATTTTAGTTGCATAAGTCCTTTACTACACCATAAGAATTTTGACTAACCTAGAGTAAATATGAATAAGATGTAATTTTGAATAATCCTAGACAAGGAAGAATTATTTAGAAGTGTTAAATAGAATTTTGAGAATTTGATTTAGGACTTGGAGAACCTAGAGGCATGAATATGATTAAAAGAGAGACTTAGTGCTTCCATACTAGATTGAACCATTTAGGTGATTATATGTATCATATATGTATTAATTTTCCATTTCTACAATTAATTTGAACATTGGATATGGAAATATGATTTTTCCCAAATTTGATTTGAGTGGGATAAACTAGGGTTCATATGAACAAAAGTAAATTAATTCAAATTAATTGATAAGGATGGATTGCTTAAGTGTTAATTTGGTAAATCTATACCTGAATTGAGGGTTGAATGTGAAATTAATGGTTTTCCCCAAATTCTAGGGTTTATGGCACAATTTGGGCATTTTATGATCTAGACCTAAAATCATAGAATTGAATGAGTAATTTAATCTAGAAATAATTATAAGTAAGAATAAGTATGTGTATGGCATAATTAACACATCTCTATTATAAGTTGAGGAAACAAAATAAGTAAAGGATATAATAAGTAACACTATTAGTTACTAATTGAAGTAATTGGAATGTGATGAATGTAGTTTAAGGCAAGGGCAAAGAAGTTGCTCAAGATAGAGAGGGACATTGAAATAATCAAGAATGAACAATCATTAGGAGCAAAGGAGATAAGGTGAGTACTAAATAATATGATGTAACCATACTCTTGTTACAACCATTGTTAAACTACTAATCCTTGTCAAGAACTTAAAAATGACATTTGAAATGTTGGTGCCTATTGATTGGTGAAACTTTAAAGTTTCACACCCTCCTTATATGACAAACGATCATGATGACCTTGTGCCTTGACCTTATGTGATGCTCAATGATGTGAATGACTATTATGCTAAACTATCTCTCATTGGATACATATTATAGCCCTTGAAATTTCTTTCAATGAATACCCATAATTAAGCAGAAATCCTCTTTGATGTGAGGAAAATATATCAAACCTTATACACTTGGTGTAAGCCTGTGGGTAGGGCGAGAGTACTTAACTTTTGTTGTCACATCTTAACTTTAGAGATATGATGGTCCTAGAACATAAGGAGACATAAGGTCACCCATGCCCATAGAACCCACTCATACATATGTAAAAATTGCCTAGGATCATATGGAACCTCATACATTAACTTAATAAAACCTTTTATAAATGAAAAATCTTAAGTTTGCGGAAGCAAAAAATATACTTTATTACAATTCATAAAAAAATAATAATAAGACTCCAAGTAAATTCTCCAACAAAATGTCTTAAAGTAAAGTTCCCATAACAAGTCCTAAAGCATCTAAAGACTCAACATAGTATGGTATTATTATAACTTTGACAAGGGAATTTCCCAAGTAGAGTAGGTAGCTTGAGCGATCACCTTGCCTCCTCATAATGCTCACTTGGAACCACATAAGAAAAAGGATTGAGATAGATAATCTTAATGAGTAAACAATATGACTTATACAATAACATGTATCCCTTAGAATGTTTCATGGCTCATAGTTCATGATTTATGATTCATAATTCATGGCTTGTGATTTAACTAGGTTTATAGAAATTAACTTATAACTCATAACACATATAGAGTGGATGCTGCTACCTTGTCTGCTCATAACATAATATAGAATGAAGGCTGCTGCATTATCCACTTATAACATTATATAGAGTGAAGGCTATTGTCTTGTCCGCTCATAACATAATATAGATTGAAGGCTACTACCTTGTCCACTCATAACATAATAAATAGTGAAGGCTACTGATTGTCCATACATAACTCATAATATGTAAAGTGAAGGCTGCTGCCATGTTCACACATAACTCATAACATGTAAAGGTAATAGTAGAATTAAATGATACAATCACATGTGACATAATAGCAATAAAAGTTTAGCTTATTTAACAAAAGATAAACAGCAGTGTAGTTCTAGAAAAATATAAGTTACGGCAATAATCACAAAGGTATTATCATTGCATAATAAAAAATGATTTTGGACTAATTATCCTTTGGCAACCCAAGCTTACAAAGTAATTATTAAAATAGAAAAGAACTTGGATTTCAAGATATCACATGTTCACAAAAACATTATAGATTTCACTTACAACTTGAAATATAATGTTTACTCACACTTGTAACATGAACACAATGTTTATACACCTTATTGTTCCTTTGCTCCTAATACACATAACCCTTTTGAACCTCTAAAGTTCCTCAAGCTCTAATATAATATTTAATTCAATACTTAGTGTTTATTTAATTATGATGCTATCCTATCCCATAACTATCCTATACATATATAATATTCACATACACTTAGAGTTGCACATATAAGTGCACTTCATCGCTTACACATAACATGTTAACTTTAAAAGTCTTGTACACTTAGCCTTTATAGGCCCATATAAAAACATATTATAATTCATTTAAATACCTTTCTAAGGTCAACACATTATCATAATCTTAATACCAATTCACTTTAACAATCATCTTAGTACACATAACACTTCTATATATGTCAACTCAATAATAACCTTTCAAGTGTCATGCTTATCTCTTACGACCAATTCATTCAATTAATCTCTTCATCAATCCAAGATCATTAATTCATTATCATGTCATCATAAAACCTATTTCCATATTACCCAATCACATTCACATATTTATCACAACATAAGGTTAAGATACCTTAAGTACACCAAATTACCTCTAGCCTTGTCTAGGTCATTCCTTCAATCAACATGCAATTTAACCATTTATCATTCATATGTACATGTCAATAATCATCAAAATACATCACATAAAAATTATTGACATTGGGATAAAAATCCCAATGCAGACAAAGAAAAACCTAAATTTTCTCATTTTTTGCACTTTCCGTCTATTATAGTAATATGTAAAAACATGATTTAAACCAAGATTTTTCATGTAAACATAACAAAAATCATTTTAGAACATTAATACATAGGAATTGGCACACATATAAATTCATATGCATGAAAATTTCTAACTTTAGGTTTTAGGATGAAAAACCATGAGTTTTATTGTTTCTGGTATTTTTGGTCATTACAACAATATGTAAATATGTGGTTTAAACCATTATTTTTAATACAATCAAAACAAATATTAGTTTAGAACATCAATGTACACAAATTGGCAGCCATGAATGCTTGTTATGCGTGAAAATTCCAAGTTTAGGGTTTAGAGTGAAAATCATGAGTTTTCTAGCTTTTTGCACTTCCGTTTATTATAGTAATATATAGAAATATGATTTAATTCAATATTTTTCATCTAAACACATCAAAAATTAGTTTAGAATAGAAGTATATAAAAATCACCCTGTTGGTAATCTTTATGCATGAAAATTTCAATTTTGAGTTGCAGGATTCATCTTTGAAAAAATCGCATAAAGAGATTGGTGTTTTCGGTAGAAAAAATTATTTTTCTCTCAAGAAATCACCTAGGCCATATTTTATCAGTAAAAACTAGTAAAAATTCAATTCAAAATAATTTTCTAATAATTTATTTCATAGAAATCAAATAAGAAATTGAAAGGAAAGAAAAACTTATGAATACAGTCAAGAAATCACAAAGTTGAAGGTGTTTTGTGAATTTCGGTAGAGAAAAATATTTTGAGAGAATTTTTCTACCAAAATAATGAAATAATAGGATGGTGGTTGCTATAATGAAGGGCTGGCCAAATGTTTTATATTTATTTGTAGGATTTTGGGCAATTTCCAATATTACCCTTAATGAGCTAGGTTAGGGGTGTTTTAGTGTAATTGGCTTTTGGGTATTTGGGCTTTTTATTTAAATTAGGGGCTGATTATGGATAATTAAACTAAAAATATTTTTCTTATTATTTTCATTAAAATTTCCCCCAAAACATTTTATTTAAAAATATTTTTAAAAGACTCATAAAATTATTTTATGCTTAAAAATCGTCTTTTTACATGAAAATTTATTTTATGAAAAAATAAATTATTTCATACTAATGCATTTGATTTAAACCATTTATTTCACAATAATAATTCATATTAGGCATTTTAAAATTAATTTAATATGCCACATATTCATAAATCACCTCACTCATGAATTTTCATAAAATCACATATTTGTCACAAAAACTTTAAATTCAAGCAATTTATCACGAAAACTCCTAGGGTAGATGTTGGTTGTTACATCTATTAGAGGGAACACCTAACCACAAGGCTCGATCAACCTTACATAATGTAATGCATGTGAGTGAGCAAGGCTGAGGCTGCCACTCTTTAAATATTTATGTGTGGGAAGCACTCCACTCCCAAAACATCATCATTTCTACTAAACCACCTTCTAAAGTTCAATGTGGTCAATTTTGATTAACATCACTTCCTCGGCATCTTAAATTAACCTAAGTATTAACCATTGATATTGTTATGTTATGTTATATTATTTTATACTTACTAAGCTTGTCTCATCCCCTAGTTGATTAAATTTTACAGGTTGAAGTGACCTGTTAGCAAGGTAAACTCCAAGTTACATTTCTTCACTTGGGTCTTGCTAAAGGTGCTACATTCATTTTGGCTTGTGCTATTTCTAAAAGATCAACATTCTAGAGCTCCATGGTGTCTCAAAGCTTAGTTATAATGTATGTTATACTAGAGTGTAATGTAGACAATTAATGACTTTTATCATGTAAGAATAGCCATGATAGTAAGTAAGAAGGTATGGATAGTGTTTGTTTATATTTATAAATAATAATGCTCTATTTCATATTATAAGATGACACCAAAGTGTAATCGCTATAAATGAATGATTTAAGAAATAACGAGAAAGGATAAAGAATAAATGTGGTTTCGATCTTGGGAAGGATTGTAAAATGATAATAAAAATACTAATGTTTTACGGGTTTAGGTGACTTTACATCTCCTTGAACTCTAGGACAATCACAGTCTGGAGATTGGGTCATGACACTCATTGATTTAACAAGTCGGAGGCTTACATTTTATAGTGGATTGCTACATCCTGGCCATTTAAGAAGATAAGGATAGTGATCTTACTTGAGGAAATAAAGTGACACCTCTTAAAGGGGGACTATTGACAGTTAGTAGACCTATGACTAGGACATTTCGGTAGATTTTTTTTCAACTCTTTCTTCTCTTAGTGAGCAACACTCATAGATTCATCCTAAATTCGATTTGAATAAAACATCATTATTATTATTATTTGTTTAATTTATTATTATTATTATTATTGGCAATGAAACAACAAAATTTGGCACAAAAGAAATTTTATCTCCTTACACAGCTTATTTGTAATGCCTAAGGATTTTATAGCCCATTTTATTACTAATAATAATAGAGAATCAGATTTTTTAATGTTAGTGTAGTATAGAAATGATAAGGAATTGGATAGGAATCTTGTGATTTAATATGCAATGTTTGCCTAGTTTATGATTTTATCTTGACTAATTGTGCTCTAATGAATTAAACAGAGTTCTTATAATAACTAGTGATGTATATAAATAAGTTAGAGAACATAAATTTAAAAGTTATAGTGAAAGGAATGAGAGGAAGTTAAAAGGAAAATTCCTAAGTATATTAATGGGCTTATGGGCTTGTTAATAAGCCTTGGATCATCAAAGGCCTAAGCGGCCTATGGGCCCAAAAGTGAGTGAAGATTAAAGATTATGAGCTAGAATAGTTAGCTCAAGATAATAAAAAATGATCTTATAGAAGGAGTCACAAAATTTGACCAAGATAGTCACAAAAATTGACTAAGTCAAAATCTTAAACCAAGTTGAACTCTCATCTTATCTCCACATGAGTTTAGGTGCATTTTTAGCATTCCCATACCATCATGATGAATATTATAATTGTAGAGAAAATCCTAGCCATCCAACTTGATCAAATCATAGCCATCCAATGTGACTAAATCTTGACCATTGAATAGAGCTTGATCAAATCCTCACCATCCAACACATTATATATATATATGAACATCATTTTTTTGAACCTCTGCACAAAAGTTTCACAATAACAAAAGAAACTCTCTTTATACTAATAGCAATAAGAACTTTAGTTAAGCAAAGTTATCCAAGATAAGAAATCTTGTACATCTTTCCCTTTTTATGTTCTAAGTATAATTTTAGCATTTTAGTGATAGTATTATGCACCCTAGGAGCCATATAATGGTTATGTAATAGTAGATATTAATTCCTAATAGCACGATAATATGTTCATAATGTGAAAAGGGTTTCATATTATTGAATATAGTCCTTAAGTATTTGTAAGAGGATCTATTCTCAAGTGTTAAGAATATGGGAGACAGATCGCTCTTGTACAAATATTTTAAATATGTTCAAGTCATAGGATTAATGACTGGGCATCATTAATTCTAGAAGACCATCACCTTAGTTTACTTTTTATAATTAGTATGTGATACAAATGATTATAGAGGCAGTGAGTCTCATGCTACTTGACATTTGATGTCGATACAAACATGTGGATATTCGTAGGATGAATAGTCAAACTGTGATGTTAAATGATAATAATATGGGGTTTTACTACTTATCAATTATTTATCATCTAGGTCATAATAGTGCATATAATCTTTTGACTTGAGGGATACTATATCTCATACATAAGTGGTTAGGATTTATTACTGCTTACATAGATATACTATTCATGTATGGATATATGGCATGTGATGGTTCTAATTTGTTATGTATGGAGGTAAGTGATTACCAAGATAGAATTCATTACCTTGAATAAACGAGGTTAAGATCCTATACTATCTAGTTATTCTTGATAACTAAAGCTCTTGACAAGGATAGACAGATTCACTAGAAAGAGTTTCTAGTAGGAATCTAATATCATCAAGAATTAGAACTAAGATAAGAACATAGAATCGAGGAACATTAGGGTTTGATATAAACAATTACCCTAGTCAAGATTAGAATCTTTAATGAAAGGATTCTAGTGCATGATGATTTATGATCGATGGTCCATGTCATGTTTAAAGTTATCAACTATAAACATTCATTCCTAATTAGGTAGTCATGATATGGAATGCTAGCTGTCCCTCACGACTTATGGGACTAAGTGTGAAGTAGGGATTTCACATTAGTAGAAAAAATGTTTTCTCATTCCCATTGCTAATTAGACATGAACCTAAAAAGTCACTTCTAAGTGTAAAAGGTTTACCATAATAATTAATTAAAGTGTTTAATTAATTGACTAGTGGTAAAATGACTAAACATGTAATTAAATTTACAAGGACATTAGGATGTCCTGATGTTTAATCTATAAAGGTTTTTATTCAATTAAATCTTATTTTGTATATGATACAAATGAGAAAGATTAAATTGAAAATTGATTTGGACTAAATCAAAGACTTAATTTTAAACTTAGTGAAATCCATTAACACATGAGATGTGGCCTAAGCTCATATGTCATATGGTTAAGAGGCAATTTAGGGGCTAGAGATAATAAACTATTCATGAGCCTCTATGATGGGTTTAGGGGTTAGAGAATTTTCTACTAAAGTTAAAATTATAACTGCATTTTTTGGCTAGTGGAAGTGTCTATTTTACCCCTATAGGATAAAATGGTCATTTCACCATTTAAGGAAGCAAAGTCAACTTTGCCCTTCTACCAAATGACGAGCTAAAAGGGTAATTAAGTCTTTGTAAAGACTTAATAGTAAAGTCTTGAAGAAAATGAGTATAAAAGGGTTTATGTTCATTTTTCTTCAAAAGTTTTTGAACATTATTTTATATTTGTAGCATTTCTAAAGAGAGAAGTTGAGAGAGAAAAAAAAATGAAGAAAGTGTTTCTTCAATTTTTCTTTTGATCTTTAATTCTCTTCTTTGTTCTTCATGAAAGAACAATTGCTTGCAAATTGAAAATGTATTTAGTCCAAAACAAATCAAAGAGAAACCTTAAACTTCCTAAATGATTTTTAAGGGAAATCTTGAATCAAATTGGGTAACCAAGAGAGGATTCAAGAACACCAAAGAAATCAAGAGGAGACTTGGAGGTGAACTAGGTATGGATGATCTAGAGGCTTCATACTTAGGAAGCTCTTTGATAAAGAAAGAAGGAACCTACAAGAGGTAATTTGATTACTCTTCCTTATTATTTATATATATATATGTATGTGTGTTTTACACACAAATTAATTGATTGCTTGAATGAATTTTGGACCAAAATATGGAGAAGTGAAATTTTTAATATGTTTGAAATTTCACCTCACCACCTTCCTTCCACTACGTTTGGCTCCACCATTCCTTCAATTAGTTGCGCAAAATTTCATCTACAACAAATATGTAAGTTCGAGCATAAGGGGTGTGCAAACATACGATATAATTTTGGATGTTCTTAGATGAAATATGGAGATTTGGCTAGAGAATTAAAGGATTGATGTGAAAATAGATAAAGAAAACATGAAAATACCTAAGTATGACCAAAGGGGGAATTCGGCCAACATTAGTAAATGATCAAGAAAGTATTTTTAATTCTAATTGAATACATCTATGGTTATTTTAGAAGAAGAAAAATAATTTAGAAGTGTTAAAATAAATTTTGAGAACTTGATTCAAGACTTGGAAATCTTAGTGGCATAAACTTAGTTAAAAGTGGAACTTGGTGTTCTAATACTAGATTGTGATAATGGAGTGATTATATATGTCTGATGTTGTATTAATTTCACATTTCTATAACAAATTTGAAGATTTGATGAGGAATTGTAAGTTTTCCCCAAATTTGACCTAAGTGGAACAAGTTAGGGTATGAATAAGAGTGAATTAACCAAAAATAATTAGTGGGAATTGATTGCTTATGTGTTAATTTGATGAATCTATGGCTAATTTAAAGTTTAAAAGGGTAATTGATATTTTTCCCCAAATTTTAGAGTTTACGGAACAATTTGGGGATTTATGAGATTTAAACTTGAATTCATGAAATTGAATATAGAATTTAGCTTGCAAATAATAGAACTAAGAATAAGTATGAATATGACACTATTGATACACTCTTATTGTTAGTTGAAATAATAAAATAAATGTAAGATAGATAAGTTATAATTAGTAACATCATTAGTTACTAAATGGTACATAATTAAAATGATATGGGTGCAAAACATCAAGGCAAGGGCAAGGGAATTGCGCAAAATCATGATAAACACTAAGTTAATAAAAGAGTAAACATTAATAGGAGCAAAGGAGTTCAAGGTGAGTACTTAATAATATGACATAATTATAGCATATTGCTTACAACCATTGCTTGAATTACCATCCCTTGACATGTACTTGAAATGACATTGAATATGTGGTTGCTTATCAATTGTTGAGCCTTTAGAGAGACATATCCTTCTTATATGATATTTTACCATGATGAGCCTCTTACATTGGTCCTATATTGTGCTAAATGATGAGAATGGTTAATATGCCAAACTATTTTCCATTGAATTCCTATTGTGGACCTTAGATATGTCTTTCATTGATACCTATGATTAAGTAGAAATCTTTTCTGGTGTGAGAAAATACATCAGACCTTATGTACTTAGTATAAGCCCATAGGTAGGGCAAGAGTACCTAACCTCTATTAAGGAGGAATGCCTAACCGCAATGCCCAATTAGCCTTATGAAGGAATATTGGGTGAAAATTAAGTGGAAGCAATAAGATAGGTTAAATTTTAAACAATTTAAAATTTCACTTTCCCCCAAATGAGTCCAATAAACATTCAAGCAATCTACTAATTAGTGTGTAAAACACATAAGAAAGAAAGAAGATCAAGTGGTAATCATATTACCTCTTAAAGCCTAAGAACTTTGATTCTTCTTTCCACTCCCAAAGGTCCCTAAATGTTAAGCCTCTAGATTGTCCACACCAAGCTCCACCTCCAAGGCTCACTTTAATTTGTTTAGATCTTTTTGATTCTCTCTCTTGGTAGCCCAATTGAATACAAGATCTTCTAACACAAACCTGTAATGGTTTGATTTCTTCTAATTACTATGGATATATCTTTTTAACACAAGAAACCTTTCTTATTTCACAAACAACAAAGAATAAGAAATGAAGAATAAGAAAATTGAAGAACTCTTCTTTTTCTTTTCTCTAAAGACTTAGTAAATAAGGCTTCTCTTAGAAAAGATGTGCATCAAAATCTCTCCTTTTAACAACATCATTTGCCATTTATATAGCCAACAACTATGTTGTTAATTAGGGGACAAATTAGATATTTAATTTGCTTTATGCCTTAGGGTAAAATAGAAAAGACCACATTACTCTTTATGGCTTTATGATTATTCAAATTAAGTTTTACATAGTTAAAAGAGCATTTTGACCTCGGTGCACTTTTTCTAACCCTTAAACACATCATATGGGCTCTAGGGTTATAGAAAATCTCAAACACCTAAACTCATCATTTGGGCTTTAGGGTTATAGAAATTCTCTAACCCCTAAATTGCCTCTTCCCATTTCTCAAATAGGCTTCGGCTATTTAGGATTTTGTTCAAAGCTCAAAATTAATTCTTTTAATTTATCCATATTTTTAATTAATTAAATCCTTCTCATTTATATCATATATAAATTAGGATTTAATTAATAAGAAATCATTTTGGGTTTAAAATTCAAGACATGCTAGTGTAACAACCCACACCTACTATAGGAGTTTCGTAATTGATTTCTTGAATTTAGAGCTATTATGTCAAAATATGTGCTTCTATGGAAATTCACGTGTGGTGTGATTGATGAGCATGCGGCATGTTAGATTAGATCTAATATGGATAATATGAATTATTATGGTGAAATAAGTGATTTATATGAAGTGCATGAGTATAAAATAATTTATTGCACATAAAATGAATTTTCATGTAAAAAGTGATTTTTAAGTACAAAATAATTTTAATGAACATTTTTAAAATATTTTTAAATAAATATTTTTGGGAGAATTTTAATGAAAATAATAAGAAAAATATTGTATTTTTAATTACCTATAATCAGCTCATAATTTAAATAAAAGGCCCAATTCTCCAAAAGTCCACTACACCAAAACACTCCTCACCTAGCTCATTACAAGTAAACTTGGAAATTGCCCAAAACCCTACATATATAATAAAAATTTTGGCCAACCATAGTCCTAGCAGCCACCATTCTATTTTATATCATATTTCCAGCAGAAAATTCTCTCAAAAATAATCTCTCAACCGACATTCACAAGATACCTTCAAACCTTGCAATTTTGTTACCGTTTTCGCAAGTTTTTCTCTTCTTTTAATTTACTATCTGATTTTTTTAAACTAATCATGAGAAAATTATTTTGAACTGAGTATTTACTAATATCTATTGATTATGTTCAGCCTAGGTGAGTCTTTGAAAGAGAAATCGATTTTTCTATCAAAAACACAAACCTCTCTACGCGAATCCTTCAAAGGTAAACCCTAAAACTCAAAATTTGAAATTTCATGCATAACAAAGGGATGGGCTACCAATTTGTATTCTATTGTGTTCTAAATTGATTTTTATTGTGTTTAAATGAAAAATATTGATTTAAATCATATTTCTGATTATTACTATAATGATCAGAAAATATCAAAAAATAAAAGAACTCATATTTTCACCCTACAACCTAAAATTGGAATTTTCATGCATAAGGAGTACCAAGTGCTACCAATTTGTATATAATTGGATTCTAAACTGATTTTTGTTATGTGAGGATGAATAATAATGGTTTAAATCATGTGTTTACATATTACTATAATAACCAGAAAGTACAGGAAATAAGAAAGATTTATGGTTTTCATCCTATAACCTAAAGTTGGAAAATTTTCATGCACATATATTTATATAGGTGCCAATTTGTGCATTGAATTATTCTAAATTGATTTTGGTTATGATTACATGAAAAATATTGGTTTAAACCTTATTTTTGCATATTACTGTAATGAACGAAAAATGCGAAAAGTGATAAAGTTCATGTTTTCTATGACTATAAGATATTCTCCCTACATTGGGAATTTAATTTCAATGTCTATAATTTTTATGTGATATATTTGAATGATAAATGATTTGATTGCATGTTGATTGAAGGAATAACTCTAGACAAGTCTAGAGACAATAAGGTATACCTAGGGTTTCCTAACCCTATTTCTATGATGTGATTAACATGTTTATGTGATTAAGTGATATGGGAAATAAGTTTTATGATGAGTTAATAATGAGTCAATGATCTTAAATGGCTGATGAGATTTATTGTGTGAATTGGTCATAAGTGATAAGCATGATACTTGAAAGGTTACTAGTTAAGTTAATATATATGGAAGGTGTTAAGTGTACTAACTTGAATGTTAAATTGAATTGATATTAAGATCATGATATCTTGTGTTTAACTTTAGAAAAGTCATAATATGGGTTATAATGTGATTTCATGTGGGCCTATAAAGGTAAAGTATGCAAGACTTTGAAAGTCAACATGTTTTGTGCGAGTGATGAGTGCACTTCTAAGTGTAACTCCAAATGTATATGAATGTGATATGTACATGGGGTAGTTATGGGATAGAATAGAATGATGATTAAACAAATGCTAAGTATTGAATTTTAATGTATGATAGAGCTTAAGGATTATTAGAAATTCAAGGGCTACAAGTACTAGGAGCAAAGGAACCACAAGGTGAGTAAACATTATATCCATGTTACAAGTACAAGTGATTATGTTATGGGAACCTTTGAGATTCTTGAAACCCAAGTATTTTTCTACTTGCAAATGTAATTATATGATTTCTTTGTTAAGCTTGGGTTGCCAAATGACAATTGGTCCAAAGCCATTATTGTTATTTAATGATATGAAAGATCATTTATATTTGTTGTCTTACCTTACTTCCTTTCTAGAACCACACTATTATCTAATATCTTGTTCAATAAGTTAAGCTGCTATTGGTATTATGCTGCATGTTATTATTTCTTAAGTGCTATTGTTATAAGTGTTATCATTAGCTCTATTTATAGTACCTTTAACTCTTTATTTAGAAATCCTCGTGCCAATGCGTGTAATCATCAAAACTTATGCACATGGTCCTAACCTAGTGGATAGGGGTAGTGTATCTACCTCAGCTAGAAGGGGTGGTTCTAGTCATAGAGCCTGATTAGTTTTATGACTCTTTATAAGTAATTTGGTATAAGTCACCTCTCCCTAGAGTGAATGAGCTAAAATAGACATCAACTCTTTATAAGTGATAAGTGTTATAAGTGTAATTTCTGTGAACCTTGCTAAATTGCAAACTATGAACCACGAACTTTGATTCATGAACTATTTATTATAAGCTATTGGGCCCTTTTTAAGGTATATATGTTATTGCATAAGCTATATTATTTACTCATTGAGATCATCTATCTCACCCCACTTTCCTTATGTGGTTCCAAGTGAGCATTATGAGGAGGCAAGGTAATGGCTCAAGCAATCTACTTCTCCTAGGGGATTTCCTTTTCCAACTTATTTACTTTGCTATATGATGAAGAGTCAACCTTAGATGCTATGAGAATATTTGTTTTGGGAATTTATTTTGAAATGTTGTGCTTTGGTGATTTATTTAAAGTCTAAATATTACATGGATTATATCTAAATTATATTTTGACTATTCTTTCACAACATAAAGTTTCTTTATAAATGGTTTAATTGAGTTAATACATGAGATTTTGGTATGATCCTAGGCAGTGATTGTATGTTCATGAGTGGGTTTTACGGTCGTGAATGACCTTATGTCTCCCCATATTCTAGGACAATCATATCTCTAAACTTGGGATGTGACAAAATTGGTATCAGAGCCGTAGTTTTAAAGTCTAGCTTAGACTTGTCTATTTATTGAGTTGATTAAGTGTAATCTTGGAGCATAGAAATTTCCTCTCATGTCACTTGTAGTCTACTGCTAGTATAGTTTTATGAAATCCTAATAATTTATAGTACTGTTTCTTATTGTTTATTTGTGTGCCTTATGATTTTCTCTTTAGATGACCATAAAGATCACCCCTGCTAGAGGACCAAGGCCTAGGGCATCCCGTGTGACCTACAAGAGGACTTGGCTAGAGATGTTTGAGAGAGTCATACCTGTGATTCGCCCCAAGAAGGAGGAGACCCTTAAGGAGGAGGACCCTAAGGAGTGCCTAGAATATGATTAGGTTCATAATAAGATTCAGAAGTCAGAAGAGGACTGCTTAAACCTACCAAAAGAAAATTAGAGTATGAGGTCTCTAATGCAAACCTTGAGAGAGGATATCGATTAGATTAGGGTAGGGATTACTGAGCATAAGGGAGATTACTTGCCATTGAGGTCTTTGTCTTTGACTAGTCACCAGTAGGATAGAGATCTTCTTTATTACCGATGTGGTAGCAGTGGTCATGTCACTCTTGAGTTCTCTCCCATTGACTATTTGCCTACTCAATCTTGGTAGTTAACCAATAATTACCCTGATGAAGGACCTAAGAGGATTAGAGTGAGCAGTTGGTAACGATTGGCCTAGCAACATAAAACTTATATGATATGGATGATATTTCTTTTAATTGCTTACCTACTTAGTATGGATTGATTTCTTTTATTGCCTATGACATGATTGACTCTTACATGATAGGGAAGTTTATGATACTATAAGTTATAGGTTACTTGATTATGATACATGATAAATGCCATGATATATGATACATGCTATGAGATATATGCTATTTGATAAATGGTATATGACATGTGCCTTATGATGTTATATGATAAGTACTTGTGATAAATACATGGTAAATAAGATAGTTGATAGTGGAGTTAAGTGTATTAGAAAGAGAAGTTGTCTAAGTTTTGATCCAACTGAGAGTATGATAGTAGTATATGCCTTAAGAGCCATATAATAGTTATATAATGGTAGATTTTATTTCCCAATGGCACGATAATATATTCATAATATGAAAAGGGTTTCATATTATTGAATATAGTCCTTAAGTATTTGTAAGAGGATCTATTCTCAAGTGTTGAGAATATAGGAGACATATCACTCTTGTACAAATATTTTAAATATATTCATGATCATAGGATTAATGATTGGGCGTCATTAATTTCCAAAGACCATCACTTTGATTTGTTTTCTATAATCAGTATGTGATATAGATGATTATAGAGGCAGTGAGTCTCATACTACTTGACATGTGATGTCGATACAAACATGTGGATTTTCGTAGGATGAATAGTTGAACTATGACATTAAATGATAATAATATGGGGTTTTACTACTTCTCAATTATTTATCATCTAGGTCATAATAGTGTATATAATCCTTTGACTTGAGAGATACTATATCTCATAAATAGGTGGTTAGGATTTATTACTGCTTACATAGACGTACTATTCGTGTACGAATATATGGCATGTGATGGTTCTAATTTGTTATGTATGGAGATAAGTGATCGCCAAGATAGAATTCATTACCTCGAGTAAACGAGGTTAAGATCCTATACTATCTAGTTATTCTTAATACTGAAGTTTCTAGCCATAACAGTAAGATTCACTAGAAAGAGTTTCTAGTAGGAATCTAATTTCATCAAGAATTAGAACCGATATGAAGACATATAATCAAGGCACATTAGGGTTTAACATAAACTATTACCCTAGCTGAGCTTAGGATCTTTAATGAAGGGATTCTAGTGCATGATGATTTATGATCAATGATCCATGTCATGTTTAAAGTTATTAACTATAAACATTCATTTCTAATTAGGTAGTTGTGACATGGAATGCTAGCTGTCCCTCATGACTTATGGGACCAAGTGTGAAGTTGGGATTTCACATTAGTAGAGAAAAATGTTTTCTCATTCCCATTGCTAATTAGACATGAACCTAGAAAGTTACACACCCTATAGTGATCACCTTCCATGCATAAAAGGTTTACCATAATAATTAATTAAAATGTTTAATTACTTGATTAATGGTAAAATGATTAAACATGTAATTAAATTTACAAGGACCCTAGCATGTCTTGATATTTAATCTATAAAGGTTTCTATTTAATTAAATCTTAATTTGTATATGATGCAAATGAGAAAGATTAAATTGAAAATTAATTTGGACTAAATCAAAGACTTAATTTTAAGCTTACTAAAAACCCTTAACATATGAGATATGGCCTAAGTCCATATGTGATATGGTTAAGAGGCAATTTAGGGGTTAGAGAAAATTCACTATTCATAAGCCCGTATGATCGGCTTAGGGGGCTAGATAATTTTCTACAAAGGTTAAAATTGTAATTACATCTTGTTGCTAGTGGAAATGTCCATTGTATGCCTAAAGGAAAAAATGGTCATTTCACCATTTAAGGAAGCAAAGTCAACTTTGCTATCACATCCCAACTTTAGAGATATGACGGTCCTAGAATATAGGGAAACACAAGGTCATCCATGCCCGTAGAATCTACTTACATATATACAAATTATGCCTAGGATCGTAGCTAATCTCATGCAATGATTAATTTAAAATTATTAAATGAATACCTTCAATAGCAAAAGACTGTAATTAGATATTTCACATAAAATCCATAAGGAAATAATATTCATATCCCTTTTGAAAACTAAAGAAAATAATGCATTTTAAAATAAGTATCAATCAATATTCCTGGAGCATCTAATGACAACACTCCATAACATGGTATTATTAATGACTTTGACAAGGAATCCCCAAGTAAATGCTTGAGCCATCACCTTGCCTCCTCACATTTGCTCACCTGGAACCACACAAGGAAAAGGGGTGAGATAGATGATCTTAATGAGTAAATAATATAGCACATATATTAACACATCTTCCTTTGAGAAGGAAACACAGAGCTTATACACATAGCTCATGATTATAATTCATGAATCAAGTTGCAATTTAGCAAGGGTTCAATTTAGTAATGTTGGCTATTGCTCTATCACTCTAACACATTGAGGAGAGGTGTTCTTATACCAAATTCCAAATCCTATCACTTATAAGGCATGAAGATGATCAGGCCCCATGGCTAGAATCGCCCCTTTCTAGCTGAGGTGGACACACTACCCTTATCAATCAGGTTAAGACCATGTGCATAGGTTTCGATAATTACCCGTATCGACACGAGGATTTTGCATAAAGGGTTAATGGTACCATGACTAGAGCTAATGGTAATCATATATGTCAATAATATTTAAGGCAACAGTCATATATTCCATAATGACAATATCATTTTAACTTATTGAACAAAAGATACAAGAATAGTATAGTTCTAAAAAGAATTATAAGTTAGTGTAATAATTACAAGAATTTATCATTGGATAAACAAAAGTGGCTTTTGAACCAATTGTCCTTTGGCAACCCAAGCTTTACAAAGAAATCACTTAATCAAATTTTAGGCTAAAAAAAACTTGGGTTTCAAGATTACAAAGGCTCATATAGTAAGATATCACACATTTGTAACATATCATAATGCTACTCACACTTGAAGTAAGATTACAGTGTTTACTCACACTGGAAGCAGGAATATAGAGTTTACTCACCTTATGCTCCTTTGTTCCTAGTATATGTAGTCCTTTTGAAACTCTAAAGCTCCTTAAACTCTACCATGATATTTAATTGAATACTTAGTATTTATTTAATCATGATGCTATCCTATCCCATAACTACCCCGTGCACATATTATGTTCATATACACTTAGAGTTGCACATATAAGTGCACTCATTCACTTGCACATAACATTTTGACTTAAAAGTCTCATACATTTAGCCTTTACAGGCTCATATGAAAACACATTATAATTATATCAATACCTTTATAAGGTTATCATAATATCATTATCTCAATATTAATTCACTTTAACAATCATCTTAATATACTTTACACTTCCAAACATGTTAACTTAACAATTAACCTTCCAAGTGTCATGCTTAACTCTTATGATCCATTCATTCAATTGTCACTTCATCAATTTAGAACCATTTATTCATTATCAATTCATCATATCATGTATTTCCATATTTCCCAATCACATTCACATTCTAATCACAATATAAGATTAAGATACCTTAAGTATACCAAAGTGCCCTTAAGCTTGTCTAGGGTCATTCCTTCAACTAACATGCAATTTTATCATTTATTATACATACATTTATGTCAATAATCATCAAAATACATTGCATAAAAATTATAGACATTGGGATAAAAATCCCATAGTAAGCCGAATGCATCATCAAAGGGAAAACTGAATTTTTCTTACTTTTCGCACTTTCCGTCTATTCTAGTAATATGTAAAAATATGGTTTGAACCAAGATTTTTCATATAAACACAACAAAAAATCATTTTGGAATATTAATTCACATGAATCAGCCACATATGGTATTTCTCATACATGAAAATTCAATTTTTGAGTTCTAGGGTACAAAACCATGAGTTTTCTTGTTTTTGGTATTTTTCAGTCATTATAGTAATATGTAAACAGGTGATTTAAACCATTATTTTTCATTAAATCATAACAAATATCAGTTTATAACCTCTTGATGCATGATTCGGCAGCCATAGGTAAGATTAATACAAAAAAATTCCAAGTTTTAAGACTTAAGTGAAAATCATGAGTTTTCGCGCTTTTCGCGCTTTTTGTCCATTACAGCAATATATAAACACATGATTTAAATCATTATTTTTCATCTAAACAAAACAAATATCATATTAGAATTCATTCACACACAAATTGGCAGCCACATGTTAAATTAATAATAGAATCCTCCAACTTCTAAGTTCTAGCACAAAAACCTTGAATTCTTTTGTTTTCTAAAACTTTCCGGTCATTACAAAAATATGCAGAAATATATTTTAGTCCAATATTTTTATCAAAACAAATCAAAAATCAGTCTAGAAACCAATAATGCACAAATTTCTCCCCATTAGTGATGTTTATGCATAACAATTGTGATTTTAAGTTATAGGATTCACCTTTGGAGAAATCTCGCGGAAAGATTTGTGTTTTCAATAGAAAATAAATTTTGTCTCCTAAAAGCTCACCCAAACAGAATTAAATCTATAAGAATTAGTAAACAACCAATTCAAAATAATTTTCTCATAATTTATTTCATAAAAATCAGTTTAGGAATTGAAAGAGAAGAAAAACTTACGATTACGGTCAAGAAATCGCGAAATTGAATGGTGTTTTCTTATTTTTAGTAGAAAGGAATATATTGGAGGAATTTTTCTGTCAAGATACAAAAAATTAGAGTGATGGACACTAGAACATTAGGGCTAGCTGAATTCTGCATTACATATGTAGGTTTTGGCAAATTTCCTGTAATACCCTTAATGAACTAGGTTAGGAGGGTATTAGTATAGTGGGCTTTTGAGTATTTGTGCTTTTTATTTAAATTTTGGGCTGTTTTTAATTAGTAAAAATAAAAAATATTTTCTTATTATTTTCTTTAAAATTTTCCCCAAAATGTTTATTTAAAAATTATTTTAAAATACTCATAAAATTGTTTTACGCTCAAAAAATTTTCTTTAGGCATGAAAATTCATTTTATTTAAAATAAATTTTTTTATGCAAATGCACTTCATGTAAATCATTTATTTCATAATAACAACTCATATTATGCATATTAAAATTAATTTAATATGCCACATACTCATCAACACATAGAATACTAATTCTCATAAAAGCACACACTTAACCTTAATAGTTCTAAATCAAACAATTTATCACGAAAATTTCTAAGGTAGGTGTGGGTTGTTACATTTGCCCTTCCACCAAATGAAGAGCTAAAAGGGTAATTAAGTCTTTGAGAATACTTAAGAGTTAAGTCTTGAAGGAAATGAGTATAAAAGAGTTTATGTTCATTTTTCTTCATAAGTTTTTTAACACCATTTTTCATTTGAAGCTTAGAGAGAGAAGTTGAGAGAAAGAAAGAAAAAGGAGAAAATGTTTCTTCAAATTTTCTTTTGATCTTTAATTCTCTTCTTTGTTCTTTATGAAAGAACAAATGCTTGCAGATTGAAAATATGTTTAGTCTAAAACAAACCAAAGAGAAACCTTAAATTCCTAAAGATTTTTTAGGGAAATCGTGAATCAAATTTAGCAACAAAGAGAGGATTCAAGAACACCAAAGAAATCAATAGGAGACTTAGAGGTGAGCTAGGTGTGGATGATCTAGAGGCTTCACACTTTGGAAGCTCTTTAATAAAGAAAGAAGGAACCTACAAGAGGTAATATGATTACTCTTCCTTTTTCTTTCTATGCATATGTGTATTACACACAAATTAATTGATTGCTTGAATGAATTTTGGACTAAAATTGGGTGAAGTGAAATTTTAAAATGTTTGAAATTTCACCTCACCACCTTTCTTCCGCTACATTTGGCTCCACCATTCCTTCAAAGTAATGATTGATTGTATGATGTTATGTTGTATGAAATGCTTACTAATGATAATGGTTTGATATATGAATTATATGGAATTATTAAAGGATAATTGAGATTGAGGCCATAAGAAGAGAAATGACGTTTATTAATGATCAGTATGGGAATGAAATAAATCAATTACATTATATATACATAAGTATACGGTATGAAGTAAGTGAAATATATTGAGGAATTTGTGGCTTAGATGCTACATATAGACTAGAACAATAAAAAAGCTAGGGATTTCTCTATCACTTATGTAAATATCAAATATAGTCAAAGGAAGAATATTAATCTAGTGTGATTTAAAAGAAGAATGAATCATTCCCATCCAAATTTCTCGTGCAAGATGTTTGATTGATTCTGGTGCTACGTATTCTTTTGTATCACCATGCTTTGCTAAGAGTCTTGGTAGAAATAAAGAATTAATGATTGAACCCTTAGTAGTATCAACCCTTTTAGGAGAGGTGATGGAAGTGAAACATGTGTTTAAGGATTGTGAGGTAGCCATAGATGGACAGAAAACTTCCTGTAGAATTGTTGGAACTAGATGTACTAGAATTTGATGTGATCTTAGGTATGGACTAGCTTTATGAGCATAGAGCTCGTATAGACTATAGAGAAAAGTTAGTAGAATTTTGAACTAAGGATAGGGAGGATTTTAAGTATCAGGGAGATAGGAATGAGAACCCTCTGAATTTGATATTAGCCTTGGGAGTAAGGAGGATGTTAAAGAAAGGCTTCCAAGCATACTTAGCTCACATAGTCAATGATGTCAAAGAGGCTACCATCCGAGGCAAGAGCATGCCAGTAGTGGATGAATTTATAGACATTTTTCCTGAGGATCTACTTGGGATACCACCGAATCATGAAATTGAGTTCAACATCAAGCTGCTACCGGGCACACAACCTATATTGATACAACCATACCTTATGGCACCAGTGAGGTTAAATGAATTAAAGACACAACTGCATGATCTACTCAACAAGGGTTTCATCTGACTGAGTAATTCACCATGGGGTGCACCAATGTTGTTTGTGAAAAAGAAGAATGGCTCATTCCGGATGTCCATTAATTATCGCCAGCTTAACAAAGTCACCATAAAGAATAAGTATCCTTTGCTAAGGATAAATGATCTTTTTGATCAATTGCAAGGAGCTAGTTACTTCTCTAAGATAGACTTAAGGTCTGACTATCACCAACTAAAGATCCATGGAGAATACATCTAGAAGACTCAAGATATAGTCATTATTAGCTCACGGTCCTACCATTTAGTTTGACAAATGCTCCTGCTACTTTCATAGACTTGATGAATAGAGTATGTAGCATTCCTTGACAAGTTCATGATCATGTTCATCGACGACATTTTGATTTACTCAAAGAGTAAAGAAGAACATAGAGAGCATCTAAGGATTGTGTTATAGACACTATACGATCACTAATTCTACGCGAAGCTATCTAAGTGTGAGTTTCGGATGGAATTTGTCAACTTTCTTGGGCATGTGGTAAGTAAGCAAGGAAATCAAGTTGACCCTAAGAAAGTTTAAATGGTTGCAAATTGGCCACGACCCACAATAGTTTCTGAAGCTTAGAGTTTCTTGGGGATGACGGGTTGTAGATTCGTATAGAACTACTCTAAGATAGCAGCACCATTAATGAAGTTGACAAGAAAATAAGTTAAGTTTAATTAGGAGGAGTCCTATAAGGAGAGCTTTTGGAAGCTTGATAAGTGCTTAATATCAGCTTCGATGTTGGCCTTACCTGAAGGTGAATTGCGATGCCTCAATAGTAGGACTTGGATATGTCCTAATGCAAAATGGGAAAGTCATCACCTATGCATTGGGACAACTTAACAAGCATGAAATAAACTACCATACTCATGACTTGGAATTAGCTACGACAATAGTGTTCAATCTTAAGATCTGGAGACATTACATATATAGGACAAAATGCGAGATCCATACAGATCATAAGAGTCTTCAGTACATCTTGAGCCAAAGAGACCTCAACCTAGGGTAGAGGAGATGTGTCAAACTATTAAAGGATTATGACTATTAGATTCTCTACCATCCTAGAAAGGCGAAGGTGGTGGCGAATGCCTTGAGTTAGAAATCAATAGGAAGCCTAACCTATTTGACTTTGTGAAAGAGCCTAATCATAAAGGAGTTAAAGGGATTATTTAGTCAGGGCTTGAGGCTAGAGATTGGAGAATCACGAGCTTTATTAGCTCATTTTCAAGTGAAGTCAAAGCTAGTGGAGGAGATTAATGCATCATAAGACAAGGACCCACACTTGGTTAAGTTAAAGGATGAGACAAATGAAGGAAATAACTTATAGTTTGAAGTAGTTGATAGGATTCTAAAATGTGGGAAAGGAGTATGTGTGCCTGATGTCGATGAACTAAAGGAAAGGATACTTAAGGAAGCACATTAGACACCCTACTGCACTCATCCTAGAACTACCAAGATGTATCATGATATGAGAGCAAGTTATTAGTGGCCTGGACTGAAGAAGGATGTGGCTAAGTTTGTGGCATCCTGCCTAACTTGCCAACAAGTCAAGTATGAGCATCAATGACCCTCTGGACTACTTCAAGAGATTCAACTACCCAAATGGAAATGGAAGCGCATCACAATGGACTTCATAGTTGGGTTATTTAGAACCTCTAAGAGTTATGATTTAGTGTGGGTCATAATGAACTAACTGAGAAAGTCTGCCCATTTTCTGCAAGTCCAAACCATGTACTCTGTAGCTCAATATGCGCAACTATACATTGAGGAGATCATAAAACTATACGAAGTACTGATTTCTATCATCTCGGACCAAGGCACTTAGTTTACCTTGAGGTTCTAGCAAAAGTTGCAAGAAGTGTGTCACATCCCAACCTTAGAGATATGATAGTCCTAGAACATGAGGAGACATAAGGTCACCCATGCCTGTAGAATCCACTTACACATAAACAAATCATGCCTAGGATCATACTAAACCTCTTACAATAACTCATTTAAAACATTTAGATGAATACCTTTAATTGCGGAAGTCTATAATTAACATTACATATAAAATCCATAAGGAAAATAATATTCATATCCCATTTGGAAACTTAGGAAAAATAATATATCTTAAAATAAAAATCAATCAATATTCTCAGAGCATCTAATGACAAGACATCATAAGATAGTATTATTAATAACTTGGATGAGGAATCCCCTAAGTGAGGTAGAATGCTTGAGCCATCACCTTGCCTCCTCACATTTGCTCACGTGGAACCACACAAGGAAAAAGGGTGAGATAGATGATCTTAATGAGTAAACAATAAAGCACATACATTATCACATATTCCTTTGAAAAGGAAACACATAGCTTATACACATATGATTTATAATTCATGAATCAAGTTTCAATTTAGTAAGGTTTCAATTGGCAAGGTTGAAAAATCACACTTGTATCACATAGTGAGCGAAGGCTATTGCTCTATCACTCGAACATATTAAGGAGAGGTGACCTTATACCAAATTCCAACTCCTATCACTTATAAGGCATAAAGCTGATCATGCTCCATGGCTAGAACTACCCCTTTCTAGCTGAGGTGGATATACTACCCTTATCCATTGGGTTAAGACTGTATGCACAGGTTTTGATGATTAACCACATCAGCATGAGGATTCTGCATAAAGGGTTAAAGGTACCATAGCTAGAGCTAATGGTAATCATAAATAACAATATCACATAAGGCAACAATAACATGTATTCAATAACAATAGTGGTTTAACTTTTGAACAAAAGATACAATGATAGTGTAGTTCTATAAAGAATATAAATTAGGGTGATAATCACAAGAAATTCTCATTGGATAAATAAAATAGTTTTAGATCAAATGTCCTTTGGCAACCCAAGCTTTACAAAGAAATCACTTAATTAAATTTTAGGAAAAAAGGAACTTGGGTTTCAATGATCACAAAGGCTTACATAATAATATATCACATTCTTATAACACAATATAATGTTGTTCACTCTTATAACATGAACACAACAATTACTCACTCTTGAAGAATGAATACAATGTTTACTCACCTTGGGGTTCATTTGCTCCTAGTATATGTGGTCCCTTAACACTTCTAAAGCTCCTCAAACTCTAACATAATATTTAGTTTAATACTTAGTATTTATTTACTTATAATGCTCCTATCCCATAACTACCCCATGCACATATAGCATACACATACACTTAGAGTTCACATATAGGTGTTGCACATAACATGTTGACTTTAAAAGTCTTGCACACTTAGGCCTTATAGGCTCATATGAAAACACATGACAATCATTTCAATACCTTTCTAAGGTCATCACAATATTATAACCTCAATATCAATTAACTTTAACAATCATCTTAATACACTTTACACTTCCATACATGTCAACTTAACAATTAACCTTTCAAGTGTCATGCTTAACTCTTATGATCCTTTTTATTCAATTGTCACTTCATCAACAAATAACCATGTGTTCATCATCAAGTTATCATAACATCTAGATCCAAATTTCCCAATCACATTTACATTCTAATCACAATATAAGGTTAAGATACCTTAAGTATACCAAAATGCCTTTAAGTTTATCTAGGGTCATACCTTCAACTAACATGCAAGTTTATCATTTATTATACATACATACATATCAATAATCTTCAAAACACATCATATAAAAATTACAAACATTAAGACAATAATATTAATGTAGACCGAATGCATCACCAAAAGGAAAAACTAAATTCCCTTTCTTTTCGCACTTTTTCATCTATTTCAGAAATATGTAAAAACATGGTTTAGACCAAGATTTTTCATGTAAACACAAAAAAAAAAAAATCATTTTAAAGTATTAATTCATATGAATCGGCCACACATAGTATTGCTTATACATGAAAATTCAACTTTTGAATTATAGAGTACAAAATCATGAGTTTTCTTGTTTTCGGTATTTTTTGGTCATTTCAGAAATATGTAAATAGGTGGTTTAAACCATTATTTTTCATTCAATCATAGTAAATATTATTTTATAACATGTCCATGTAAGATTTGGCAGCCATATATAATATTTATACAAAAAATCCAAGTTTTAAGGCTTAGGTGAAAATCATGAGCTTTCGCGCTTTCCGCGCTTTTCTTTCTTTACAGCAATATACAAACACATGATTCAAATCATTATTTTTCATCTAAACAAAAAAATATCAAATTAGAATTCTTTCTCACATAAATCAGTAGCCACATATTAATTTAGTAATAGAATTTTCCAACTTCTAAGTTCTAGCATGAAAACCTTGAATTCCTTTGTTTTTTGAAACTTTATGGTCATAACAGAAATATGCAGAAATATAATTTAATCCAATATTTTTCATCGAAACAAATCAAAAATCAGTTTAGAAAATAGTAATGCACAAATCGCCCCCCTCTAGTGATGTTTATGCATAAAAATTGTGATTTTAATTTATAGAATTCACCTTTGGAGAAATCTCGCGGAAAGATTTGTGTTTTTGGTAGAAAATAGATTTTCTCCCCCAAAAACTCACCCAAACAGAATTAAATCTATAAAAATCAGTAATCAACTAGTTCAAAATAATTTTTTGATAATTTATTTTGTAGAAATCAGTTTAGAAATTGAAAGAGAAGAAAAACTTATGATTACGATTAAGAAATCGCGAAACTGAAAGGTGTTTTCTTAATTTCGGTTGAGAGAAATATTTTGAGAGAAATTTTCTGACAAGATATAGAAAAAATAAAGTGATTGCTGCTGGAACCCTAGGCTGGCCAAATTTTACAATATATATTAGGGTTTGAGTGCAATTCCCACTAATACCCTTAATGAACTATGTTAGGAGGATTTTAATGTAGTGGGCTTTTGGGTATTTGAGCTTTTTATTTAAATTTTGGGCTGATTATAATTAAAAATAAAAAGAATATTTTTCTTATTATTCCTATAATATTTCCACCAAAGTATTTATTTTAAAAATTATTTTAAAATACTCATAAAATTATTTTATGCTTAAAAATTGTCTTTATTCATGAAAATTCATTTTATTTAAAATAAATTCTTTTATGCAAATGTACTTCATATAAACAATTTATTTCACAATAACAACTCATATTATGCATATTAAAATTAATTTAATATGCCACATGCTCATCAACACATAGATTACTAATTTTCACAAAAGTACATACTTAACCATAATAGTTCTAAATCAAGCAAATTATCATGAAAATTTCTAAGGTAGGTGTGGGTTGTTACAAAGTGTTGCGAATGCAATTGGACTTCAGTACTGCATTTTTACCTCAAATAGATGGACAGTCTAAAAGGACAATTCAGACACTCGAGGACATGCTAAGAATATGTGTGTTGGATTTTGGTGGTAGCTAGGATAAGTACCTACCCTTGATTGAGTTTGCCTATAACAACAGCTACCATTCAACTACTAGGATGGAACCATATGAAGCATTGTATGGGAGGAAATGTCATTCTTTAGTTTGTTGGGTTGAGCCTAAAGATAAGTATGTGGAAATGTCAAAATTGCTTAAGGAGACAATCGAGAAGGTACCTTTAATTCAAGATTGACTGAATATGGCCTTCAGTCGACAAATCCATCTCATGTGTTGTCATTGCTAGACATTGCAATAGATAAGCAACTGACCTATTGGAATAACCCACAACCACCGTAGAAATTTTTGTGACAATTTGCTTGACATAAAGCTATTAAGACTAAGTATGTGCTTTTATGGAAATTTATGATGTGATTGATGAGTATGTGGCATGTTAAATTAATTTTAATATGCATAATATGGCTATTATTGTAAAATAAATAAAGTATATGAAGTGCATTAGCATAAAATAAATTATTTTACATAAAATGAATTTTCATGCAAAAATGTGATTTTTAAGCATAAAATAATTTTATAAGTATTTTAAAAATAATTTTTTTTAAATAAATGCTTTGGGGAAATTTAAAAAAAAATAATAAGGAAAATATTTTATTTTTAACTACCTATAATCAACCCTAAAATTAATTAAAATTCCCAAATACCTAAAAGCCCATTACACTAAAACACTCCTAACTTGGCTCATTAAGGGTAATCTTGGAAATTGCCCAAAACCCTATATATTTAACAAGAAAATTTGGCTAGCCCTAGCTTCCAACAACCACCATTTTGTTATTTCACTATTTTAGCTGAAAAATTCTCTCAAAATTATTCTCTCTACTGAAATTTACAAAATACCTTCAAACTTTGCTATTTCTTGACATATTTATAAGTTTTTCTCTCCTTTCAATTTATTATTGGATTTCTATGAAACTAATCATGGAAAAATTATTTTGAACTAAATATTTACTAATTTTTATTGATTAAATTCAGCCTAGATGAGTATTTGGAAGAGAAAATGTCACATCCCAACTTCTAAGACTTGACAGTCCTAGAACATAGGGAGACATAAGGTCACCCTCGCCTATAGAACCCACTCATGCATATAATAATGTTGCCTAGGATTGTACCAAACCTCATGCATTAACTTAAATAAATCTTCTTTTTTTTTATTTTTTTAGAAAACCTTAAGATGCGGAAGCATAGTTAAAATATACTTTAAACATAATCCATAAGGAAATAATGTTTAGAATCCAATTAAAACCTTGAAAGATAACATTTCAAAATAAACATCCAAAAATAAATATTCCTAGAGCGTCTAAGGATAACTTTTCATAACATATTAAACTAATTATCCTCGACAAGGAATTTCCCAAGCGAAGTAGGATGCTTGAGTTATCGCCTTTCCTCTTCATACTACTCACCTAGAACCACACAAAGAAAAAAGGGTGAGATAGATAATCTCAATGAGTAAACAATATGGCACATATGATAACATATGTCCCTTTTTAAAAAGGAAACCCATAGCTTATAACATATAGTTCATGTTTTACAATTCATGAATCAATGTTTGTAATTTAATAAGGTTTGTAGAAAATCACACTTATTACTTGTGAGTGAAGACTCTTGCTCAATTCACTCTTGAGTGAAGACACTGTTCAATTCACTTGAATTCATATAAGTGAGTAAAGACTCTTGCTCAATTCACTCATGAGTGAAGACACTACTCAATTCACTCAAATTTACATAATTGAGTGAAGAGTCTTGCTCAATTCACTCATATTTATGGTAATCACTTATAACAATAGCACTTAAGAAAGTAATAACATGTATCACAATAGCAATAGCAATTTAGCTTATTGAACAAAAGATAAATAATAGTGTGGTTTTAGAAAGAAAGTAAGATAAGGTAACAAATCACAAAGGTACTTTATTCTCATTGAATAATCAAAATAGATTTGGACCAAATGTCTTTTGGCAACCCAAGCTTTACAAAGAAATCACTTAATCATATTTGAGGATAGGAAGAACTTGAGTTTCAAAGATCTTAAAGGCTCGCACAATATGATATCACATATTTGTAACATTACATAATGTTACTCATACTTTTAGTAAGATTACAGTGTTTACTCACTTGTAGAATGAATACAATGTTTACTCACACTTGTAGCATGAACATAGTGTTTACTCACCCTATGGTTCCTTTGCTCGTAATTCACGTAGCCCTTTTGAACCTCTAAAGCTCCTCTAGCTCTAGCATAATATTTAATTCAATACTTATTATTTATTTAATCATGATGTTATCCTATCCCATGTCTACCTCATGCACATATAATATTCACATACATTTAGAGTTACACTTATAAGTGCACTCATCACTTGTACATAGCATGTTGACTTAAAAGTCTTGCACACTTAGCCTTTATAGGCCTATATGAAAACACATTACAATCATGTCAATACTTTTCTAAGGTCAATACAATATCATTATCTTAACATCAATTCACTTTAACAATCATCTTAGTACACTTAACACTTCCACATATGTCAACCTAACAAATAACTTTTCAAGTATCATGCTTATCTCTTATGACCAATTCCTTCAATCAATCTCTTCATAATTTCAAGATCATTAATTCATTATTAACTCATCATACAACCTACTTCTAGATTATCCAATCACATTCACATATTAATCATAACATAAGGTTAGGATACCTTAATTATACCACATTGCCTCTCAGGCTTATCTATGGTCATCCCTTCAACCAACATGAAATTTAACTATTTATAACTCATTAATACATGTGAATAATCATTAAAATATGTTACATAAAAATTATGGACATTGGGAAAAGAATCCCAATGTAGGCCGAATGCTCTATTAAAGGAAAAACTGAATTTTCTTACTTTTTTTTACTTTTTGTTTATTATAGTAATATGTAAAAACATTATTTGAACTAAGATTTTTCATGTAATCACAAAAAAAAATCATTTTAGAATATCAATCTATATGAATTGGTGACAATAGGTGTGACATATATATGAAAATCCCAATTTTAGGTTTTAGGATGCAAAACAATGAACCTTTCTTGTTTTAGGTATTTTCCAGTCATTACAGTAATAAATAAGCTAGTGTTTTAAACCATTATTTTTTATTCAATCATAGAAGATATCAGTTTAGCACCTCCATGTGTATGAATCGGTAGCCATAGATCATAATTATGCACGAAAATTCCAAGTTTTAAGGTTTAGGGTAAAAATCATGAGTTTTCACACTTTTCGCACTTTTTGTTTATTACAATAATATATAAATACATGATTTAAATCATTATTTTTTATCCAAACAAAATAAATATCAGTTTAGAACTCCATCATACTCAATTTAGCAGCCATATGCACATGAAATTGTAAAATTTTCTAACTTTTAAGTTCTAGCACGAAAACCTTGAATTTTTTTGTTTTCTGAAACTTTTTGGTCATTATAGTAATATGTTTTAATTCAATATTTTTTTTTTATCTAAAAACATCAAAATTAGTTCAAAATCTAAATATGCATTAGCCACCCCCTTAATGAATTTATGTTTGAAAATTTCAATTTTTAAGTTATAGGATTTACCTTTGGCGAAATGATGCAGGAAGGTTGATGTTTTCGGTAGAGAAATTAATTTCTCTTTCAAAAACTCACCCAAACTAAATTAAATCTATAGAAATTAGTAAATAACCAGTTCAAAATAATTTTCTCATAATTTATTTCATAGAAATCAGATAGAAAATTGAAAAGAAAGAAAAACTTACAAATACGGGAGAGAAATCGCAAAGCTGAAAGGTGTTTTCTTAATTTCAGTAGAGAGAATTGTTTTGAGAGAATTTTTCTATCAAAATGCAAAAAACTAGAGTGGTGGCTACTGGAAATATGGTGGTGGCCAAAATTTACATTAAATACTAGGGTTTGGGGTACTATTTCCACTAATACACTTAATGAGCTAGGTTATGAGTGTTTTAGTATTGTGGGCTTTTAGGTATTTGGGCTTTTTAATTAATTTGGGGGCTGATTATAGCTAATTAAAAATAAAATATGTTTCTTATTATTTTTTGTAAAATTTTCCCCAAAACATTTATCTAAAAATTATTTTAAAATAATCATAAAATTATTTTAAAATAATCATAAAATTATTTTATGCATAAAAATTACTTTTTTGCATGAAAATTCATTTTATATAAAATAAATTATTTTATGTTAATGCACCTCAAATAAATCATCTATTTTATAATAATAACTCATATTAGGCATATTAAAATTAATTTAACATGCCACATACCCATAAATCACATCACACATGAATTTTCATAAAGTCACATAGTTTGTCACAATAACCCTAAATCCAAATAACTTGTCACTAAAACTCCTAGAGTAGATGTGGGTTATTATAGAAAATGATTTTTCTACCGAAAACACCAACCTCTCTAGGCGATCTATCCAAAGGTGAATCCTATAACTCAAAATTGAAATTTTCATGCATAAACTCAAGGAGGGGCTGCCAATTTTTACACGCATGTGTTCTAAATAGATTTTTGATGTGTTTACATGAAAAATATTGAATTAAATCATATTTTTGTATATTACTATAATGATAAAAAAGTTTCAGAAAATAAGAAAATTCATGGTTTTCGTCCTAGAACTTAAAAGTTAGAAATTTTCATGTGTACGAACCCTAAAGGCTACTGATTTGTGTGGTTTTCCATCCTAAAGTGATCGTTCTCATGATTGAATGAAAAATAATGGTTTAAAGCATGTGTTTACATATTATATAATGATTGGAAAGTACCAAAAACAAGATAGGAGTATAGTTTTCATCCTAAAACATAAAGTTGGAAAATTTTCATGCATATGAACATTTATGGCTGCCGATTTATAGGGATTCATGTTCTAAAGTGATTTTTATTTTGATTACATGAAAAATCTTAGTTTAATCCATATTTTTGCATATTATTGTAATGAACGAAAAGTATGAAAAGTAAGAAAAATTCAGGTTTTATCTTTGATAGTGCATTCGACCATTGTTAGGATTCTTATCCCAATGTCTATATTTTTATATAGTGTATTTTAATGATTATTGACATGTATGAAGGAATGATAAATGGTTAAATTGCATGTTGGTTGAAGGAATGACTCTAGACAAGGCTAGAGGCAATTTGGTATATTTAAGGTATCTTAACCTTATGTTGTGATTAAAATGTGAATGTGATTGGGTAATATTGAAATAAGATTTATGATGAGTTAACAATGAATTAATGATCTTGAATTGATGAAAAGATTGATTGAATGAATTGGTCATAAGATATGAGCATGACACTTGAAAGGCTATTGATAAATTGATATGTATGGAAGTGTTAAGTATACTAAGATGATTGTTAAAGTGAATTGATATTAAGATCATGATATTGTGTTCAACTTGAGAAAAGTATTGGTATGGGTTATAATGTGATTTCATGTGAGCCTATAAAGGCTAAGTGTACAAGACTTTTAAAGTCAACATATTATGTGCAAGTGATGAATGCATATTTATATGCAATTCTAAGTGTATGTGAATGTTATATACGCATGGGGTAATTATGGGATAGGATAGTATAATGATTAAATAAATACTAAGCATTGAATTAAATATGATGTTAAAACCTGAGGAGTTTTAGAGTTTCAAGGGCTATGTGTACTAAGAGCGAAAGAACCACAAGGTGAGTAAACATTATGCTATTGTTACAAGTACAAGCTATCATGATTATGTTATAGGAACCTTTGAGATTTTTGAAACCCAAGTTCACTTCCTTTTTAAATTTGATTATGTGATTTCTTTGTTAAGCTTAGGTTGCTAAAGGACAATTGGTCCAAAACCAATAATGTTTATTCAATGATATGACACCTACTGTAATTGTACCTTACCTACTTTCTTTTTGAAACCACACTATTATTGTATCTTTTGTTTAAAAAAGTTAAACTACTATTATTATTATGGTATATGTTATTGTCGTGTTAAGTGCTATTATTATATGTGAAAACCATTAGCTCTAGCTATGGTACCTCTAACCCTATATGTAGAAATCCTTGTGCTGATATGGGTAATCAATGGAACCTATACACATGGTCTTAACCTGATGGATAGGGGCAGTGTATCCACTTTAGCTAAAAGGGGCGGTTTTAGCCTTGGAACCTGATCAGTTTCATGACTTTATAAGTTATTGGGTTAGGAGTTAGAATTTTGGTATGAGGCCACATCTCCCTTAAGTGAATGAGCTAGCATAGTCATTTACTCTTATTGGATAATAAGTGTTATAAGTGTGATTTCTGCAAACCTACTAAAGTGAAAATCTTACTAAATTACTAACTTTGAAACCATGATTTCTAAATCATAAGCGATGTGTTATAAGCTATGGGTTTCCTTTATAGAGGGAATATATGTTATTGTATAGGTTATATTATTTACTTATTGAGATCATCTATCTCATTCTTTTTCCTTGTGTGGTTCTAGGTGAGCAATATGAGGAGGTAAGGTGATGGCTCAAGCATTCTACTTCGCTTGGGGGATTTCTTGGCCTAGTCTTTAATTATACTATGCTATGAAGAGTTGCTCGTAAATGCTCAAGGAGTTTATTTTGGGATATTAATCATTGATGACTTATTTTTGGACTTTAAATGTTATTTTCTTATAAGATGTTTTCAAAGTATTTTATTAAATGATTCTTCTTCATATTGAGGTTTCTTATATTATTGGATATTTAAATTAATGCATAAGGTAGTACAATCCTAGGCATGATTGGTGTAAGTATAAGTGGGTTTTACAGGCGTGGATGACCTTATGTTTTCCCATGTTCTAGGATTGTCATGTCTCTAAAATTGGGATGTGACACCTATGTGGAATTTCCAATGGCCATAATGGATCAACAAGTGAAAAGGTTAAGAAACAATGAGATACCCATGATTAAGGTCTAATGGCGAAATCATGGAATGGATGAGTGTACTTAGGAAGCCAAGGATGAAATGCGACAAAAGCATCCTCAGCTTTTCAAGAATGTTTGAGTAAATATCTAAATTCAAGGATGAATTTCTTTTAAGGGGGGAGAATGTAACAACCCATACCTACCTTAGAGCTATTATGCCAAAATATGTGCTTATATGGAAATTCATGTGTGGTGTCATTGATGAATATGTGGAATGTTAGATTAGTTATAATATACATAATATGAATTATTATGGTGAAATAAGTGATTTATATGAAGTACATGAGCATAAAATAATTTATTGCATATAAAATGAATTTTCATGTAAAAAGTGATTTTAAGCATAAAATAATTTTATGAGCATTTTTAAAATATGTTTAAATAAATATTTTGGAGGAATTTTAATGAAAATAATAAGAAAAATATTCCATTTTTAATTATCTATAATCAGCCCATAATTTAAATAAAAGGCCTAATTCTCCAAAAGCCCACTACACCAAAATACTCCTCACCTAGCTCATTAAGGGTAAACTAGAAAATTGCCCAAAACCCTACATATATAATAAAAAATTTGGCCAACCCTAGTCCTAGCAGCTACCATTCTATTTGCTATCATATTTCCAGTAGAAAATTCTATCAAAAATAATCTCTCAACCGAAAATCACAAGATACCTTCAAACCTTGCGATTTCGCAGCCGTTTTAGTAATTTTTTCTCTTCTTTCAATTTACTATCCAATTTTTTTTTTTAAATAATCATGAGAAAATTATTTTGAACTAAGTATTTAATAATTTCTATTGATTAAATTCAGCCTAGGTGAGTCTTTGAAAGAGAACTTGATTTTTCTACTCAAAATACAAACCTCTCTATGCGAATCCTTCAAAGGTGAACCCTAAAACTCAAAATTAGAAATTTCATGTGTAACAAGGGGATGGGCTACCGATTTGTATTCTATTTTGTTCAAAATTGATTTTTATTGTATTTAGATAAAAAATATTGATTTAAATCAAATTTCTGGATATTACTATAATGATCAGAAAATACCTAAAAACAAAAGAACTCATGATTTTCACCCTACAACTTAAAATTGGAATTTTCATGCGTAAGGAGTTCCAAGGGCTGCTGATTTGTATATAATTAGATTCTAATCTGATTTTTGTTATGTGAGGATAGGAATAATGTTTTAAATAATGTGTTTACATATTACTGTAATGACCGAAAAGTACCAGAAAGAATAAAGATTCATGGTTTTCATCATAGAACCTAAAGTTGGAAAATTTTATGCACATATATTTTATATAGGTGCTGATTTGTGCATTGAATTATTCTAAATTGATTTTGGTTATGATTACATGAAAAATCTTGGTTTAAACCATGTTTTTTTATATTACTGTAATGAACGAAAAGTGCAAAAAGTGAGAAAGTTCATGTTTTCCATGACTATAAGATATTTGGCCTACATTGGGAATTTAATTCCAATGTCTATAATTTTTATGTGATATATTTGAATGATAAAAGATTTGATTGCATGTTAATTAAAGGAATAACTCTAGACAAGTCTAGAGACAATAGGGTATACCTAGGGTTTCCTAACCTTATTTCTATAATATGATTAAGTGACATGGAAAATAAGTTTTATGATGAGTTCATAATGAGTCAATGATCTTAAATGTTTGTAATTGTGATATGTACATGGGGTAGCTATGGGATAAGATAGCATGATGATTAAGAAAATGCTAAGTATTGAATTTTAATGTATGATAGAACTTGAGGATTATGAGAACTTCAAGGGCTACGAGTACAAAGCAAAAGAACCATGAGGTGAGTAAAAATTATATTCATGTTACAAGTACAAATGATTATGTTATGGGAACCTTTGAGATTCTTGAAACCTAAGTCTTTTTCTACCTACAATTGTAATTATATGATTTCTTTGTTCAAATTAGGTTGCTAAAGGATAATTGGTCCAAAGCCATTATTGTTATTCAATAATATGAAAGATCATTTGTATTTGTTGCCTTACTTTACTTCCTATATGAAACCACACTATTATCTAATCTCTTGTTCAATAAGTTAAATTGCTATTGCTATTATGCTACTTGTTATTATTTCTTATGCACTATTATTATAAGTGATTACCATTAGCTCTAGCTATGGTACATTTAACCCTTTATGTAGAAATCCTCGTGCCGATGCGGGTAAGCATTAGAACCTGTGCACATGGTTTTAACCCGATGGATAGGGGTAGTGTATCCACCTTAGCTAGAAAGGGCAGTTCTAGCTATGGAGCCTGATCAGTTTCACAACTCTTTATAAGTAAAGGGTTGAGAGTTGGAATTTGGTATAAGCCACCTCTCCCTAGAGTGAATGAGATAAAATAGCCATCAACTCTTTATAATTGATAATTGTTATAAGTGTGATTTTGCGAACCTTGCTAAATTACAAACTATGAACCATGAACTTTGATTCATGAACTATGTGTTATAAGCTATTAGGGCCTTTTTAAGGGATAGGTGTTATTGCACAAGCTATATTTTTTTCATATTGAGATAATTATCTCATGCCTTTTTCCTTATGTGGTTCTAGGTGAGCGTTATGAGGAGGCAAGGTGATGGCTCAAGCATTCTACTTTGCTTGGGGTATTTCCTTGTCCTAGTTATTTACTTTCTTATGTGATGAAGAGTCATCCTTAAACGCTTCAGGAATATTTATTTTGGGAATTTATTTTGAAATGTTATGCTTTGGTGATTTGTTTGGAGTCTAAATATTATTTTCTTATGGATTGTATCTAAAGTATATTTTAATTATTCTTTCGCAACTTAAAGTTTCCTTATGAATGGTTTAATTGAGTTAATGTATGAGGTTTTAGTATGATCCTAGGTAGTGATTGTATGTTCATGAGTGCATTCTACTAGTATGGGAGACCTTATGTCTCCCTATGTTTTAGGACCATCATATCTTTAAAATTGGGATGTGACAGCTAGGGTCCTCATAAATTTAATTGCAAGTTCTATCCTTTTACCATTAATTAATTAATTAGACACTTTAATTAATTATTATGGTAAACCTTTTATTCTTGGAAGGTGAATACTTTTGGGTGTGTGACTTTCTAAGTTCACGTCTAATTAGCAATGGGATTGAGAAAACACTTTTCTTTACTATTGTAAAATCTCTGTTTCACCCTTAGTCCCATAAGTCATGAGTCACGCCTAACATTGCATATTATGACTACCTAATTACAATGAAAATGAGTATTTAATCACTTATTCATTGCATGGACCATTGATCATAATTAACTTACACTAAAATCCCTTCATTATGAAATCCCAATCTTAGCTAGGGTCATGGATTTGTCAAACCCTAATATGCTTTGATATGTCTATATCCCAATTCTAATTCTTGATAAAATCGATTCTATCATGACCTAATTTCTAAGTTGTGACTATCATAGAGTTCAAGGAGACATAAGGTTACCTAAACCCATAGAACTCTATTGATCTTATTATCATTTTACATATTCCATTTTTCAATCTTCCCCAAGATCGAAACCACATCCATTCTATATCCTTTCTTATTATTACTTCAACCATTTATTTATAACTATTATACTTTAGTGCCATTTCATGATCATGAATAGGACATCATTCATGAATGTTAACAAATTCTATCCATACATTATTACTTACAATCTTAGGTACTTATACATAACAAATATTATTAATTGTTTACATTACTCTCCAACATAACATATTTTAATACTAAGCCTTTAAACACCATAGAGCTCTAGATTGTTTATCCTCAAAATGACATAAGCAATACAAACATAATACTTATAGCAAGTCCTAAACAAAGAAGCATAGCTTTAAGTTTATCTTGCTAACAAACCACCCCAACCTAGAAAATTATAAACAACTGCGGGATAAGATAAGCTCAGTGAGTACAAAATAATATAACATAACAAAAGGCAATATAAGAGGTTGTCACTTGGGTTGATTCAAAATAGCAATGGAGTGATGTTAATCAAAATTGGCCATGTTGAACTTTAGAATGCATTTTAGCAGAAATAATAATGTCTTAGAAGTGGAAAGCTTCCCACACATAAATATTAGAGTGGCGGGCTAAACCTTGTTCACTCCTATAAATCACATTATGCAAAACTAATTATGTCTTATGGTAGGCATTCCTCCCTAGCAGAGGTTAGGTACTCTCGCCCTACTAATGGGCTTATACCAAGTGCACAAGTTATGATGTCTTTCCTAACATAAAAAAATGATTTCTGCTTAGTAATAGGTATTCATGAAAGGCATATTCAAAATCTATATTAGGAATTAAATGGTAAGTAGTTAGCATATCAATCATTGGGCACAAAATAACATCAACATAAGAGGCTCATTATGCTCAAATTATCAAATAAGAAGGATATTGAATTCAAAGGCTCACAATTTGTGGGCTACACATTTGCAATGTCTCTTTAGGACATGCACTAAAGGATAGTATTTCAAATAATGGTTGCAAACAATATGTCACAATTATATCATATTATTAAGTACTCACCTTAACTTATTTGCTCATATTGTATTGTTCATTCTTTGCTTACTTTATTGTCCTTCTTGGTCTTAAGCAATTTCCTTGCCCTTGCCTTGAAGTTCTACACCCATAACATTTTAATTATATATTAATTAGTAACTGATGGTGTTACAAATGATATTTTTTACTTGTTTTACTACTTTCACTCATAATAGGGATGTATCAATTATATCATACATATACTTATACTTTATTATTGTTTGTAAGCAATTCCAAGCTAAATTCCTCATTCAATTTCATAATTCCAAGTCTAAATCTCAAAATTCCCAAATTGTTCCATAAACCCTATAATTTGAGGAAAACTATCAATTTCACTTTCAAATCTCAAATTGACTATATATTCATCAAATTAACACCTAGACAATCAATTCCCTCCAATTTATTTGAGTTAATTCACTCTTATTCATATGAACCCCAACTTGTCCTACTTAGGTCCAATTTGGGGAAAACTCATAATTCCTCATGAAATCTCCAAATTAGTTGTAGAAATATGAAATTGACATAGCATATAACATATATAATTACTTAATTGTCACAATATAGTATTAGAACACCAAATTCCTCTTTTAACTATGTTTATGCCTCAAGGTTTCCAAAGCTTGAATCATGTTCCCAAAGCTCATTCTAACACTTATACATCATTTTCTTCATCTAAGATCATTTAAAACCACATCTTATGTATGAATACCCTAGGTTAGCTGAATTTTCTTATGGTGTAGGAGAGATTTTTTAAGCAATCAAATTACTAAAATCAACCTTAGAATATAGAAAAGAGTAGATGAATATAGTATCTCACCTTGGTTAGCTCTAATTTGCTAAAGTTCTTGTTACAAGTGAGGTAGAGAGAATTTCTTTCCTTGGTGTAGGACTTTTGGTGTAGACAGAGACTAAATGTGATTTCTCAACATAATCTTGCTTATATATATAATGGGTTGGATGGTGAGGATTTATCAAGCTAAATCCAATAGTTAGGATTTGATCTTAATGAATGGCTAAGATTGTATCAAGTTGGATGGCTAGGATTCTCTCTACAATGGTGATGATCATCATGTGGTGTTGGAGTGCTCAAAGTGAACCTAGACTCATGTGTAGGGAAGGTGAGAGTTTACTTGGTTTAGGATTTTTGACTTAGTCAATTTTTGTGGCTAGTTAGTTAAATTTTTATGGCTCATTCTCTACAACATATGTTTCATTATCTTGGGCCAAACATTTTATTTCATATCTTTTGATGTTCTATAACTCTTGAGCCTAATGGGACGGCCTCCTTGTATTGGGCTTGGGCATTTGTTACTTCAAGGCTCATTAACAAGCCCATAAGCCCATTAACATACTTAGAAATTTTCCTTTTAAAATTTCTTTTTTTCCTTTCACTATAACTCTTAAATTTATGTTCTTTAACTTCTTCATACATGTCTCTAGTTTTCATGAGAACTCTATTCAATTCATTAAAGCTTGCTTAGTTGTCACATCCCAACTTTTGAGACATGATGGTCCTAGAACATAGGGAGATATAAGGTCACCCATGCCCATAGAACCCACTTATACATATACAAATACTGCCTAGGATTTTATCAAACCTTATACATTTACTTAAAAACCTTTTATAAAGGAAAAAACTTTAAGTTGTGGAAGCTAAAAACTCCATAAGGACTTAATAATAAAACTCCAAATAAAGTCACTAGCATAATGTTCCAAAATAAAGTTACCATAATAACTCCTAGAGTGTCTAAAGACTCAACATAGAATGGTATTATTATAACTTTGACAAGGGAATTTCCCAAGCGGAGTAGGTAGCTTGAGTGATCACCTTGCCTCCTCATAATGCTCACTTGGAACCATACAAAGAAGATGGTATGAGATAGATGATCTCAATGAGTAAACAATAGGACATATACAATAACACATATCCCTTATAAAGGACTTAGAGCACATAACTCATAATTCATGATTCATAGTTTGCAATTTAGTAAGGTTCGCAGAAATCTTACTTATAGCACATAACACATAGAGTGAAGGTTGCTACCATAATCACTTGAACACATAGAGTGAAGGTTATTCCTATAATCACTCAAACACATAGAGTGAAGGCTAATGCCATAATCACTCGAACACATAGTTGATGATCACTCTCATTGCTATGAGGATCACACAGCCAATGATTACTCATATCGGTACGAGGATTTTTGCATAAAAAAGGTTATGGGTACCATAGCTAGAGCTAATGGTAATCACTTTTAAAAATAACATTGAAGAAATGTAATCACATGCAGCACAATAACAATAGATGTTTAGTTCATCAAATAAAAGATAAATAATAGTATAGTTCCATAAAGAATATAAGTTAGGGCAATAATCACAAAGGTTCTTTATTATAGTTGAGTAATAAAAAATGGTTTTGGACCAAATTTCCTTTGGCAACCCAAGCTTACAAAGAAATCATTTAGAAATAATTAAAGTAGGAATGAACTTGGGTTTTAAGATATCAAAGGTTCACATAATATGATAACTTGTACTTGTAACTTGAACATAATATTTACTCACCTTATGGTTCTTTTGCTCCTAGTACTCATAGCCCTTAAACCTCTAAAACTCCTTAAGCTCTAACATAATATTTAACTCAATACTTAGTATTTATTTAATCATTATGCTATCTTATCCCATAACTACCCCATGCGCATACAACATTTGATAAACTTAGAGTTGCATATAGAAATGCACTCATCACTTACACATAACATATTGACTTTAAAAGTCTTGCACACTTAGCCTTTATAGGCTCATATGAAACACATTATAATTCATACCAGTACTTTTCTCAAGTCAAACACAATGTCATTATCTTAATATCAATTCACTTTAACAATCATCTTAGTACACTTAACACTTCCATACATGTCAACTTATCAATAGCCTTTCAAGTGTCATGCTCATCTCTAATGACCAATTCATTCAATCAATCTCTTCATCAATTCAAGATCATCAATTCATTATTAATTCATCATAAATCCTATTTCCATATTACCCAATCACATTCACATTTTAATCACAACATGAGATTAGGATACCTTAAGTATACCAAATTGCCTCTAGCCTTGTCTAGAGTCATTCCTTCAAGCAACATGCAATTTAACGATTTATCATTCATACATACATGTCAATAATCATTAAAATACATTACATAAAAATTATAGATATTGGGATAAAAATCCCAATGTAGGTCGAATACACTATCAAAGAAAAAACCTAAATTTTCTTAATTTTCGCACTTCAATCTATTACAATAATGTGCAAAAAAATGGTTTGAACCAAGATTTTTCTTGTAATCAAAACAAAAATCATTTTAGAACATGAATCCCTATGAATTGGCAGCCATAGATGTCCATATGCATGAAAATTTTCCAACTTTATGTTTTAGCATAAAACCATCTCCTATCTTGTTTCCTGTACTTTCTGGTCATTACAGTAATATGTAAACACATGCTTTAAACCATTATTTTTCTTTCAATCATGAAAAAAAATCACTTTAGGATGCAAAACCACACAAATTAGTAGCCCTAGGGATCATACACATGAAAATTTCCAACTTTTAATTTCTAGGATGAAAACCATGAATTTCCTTATTTTCTGAAACTTTTCAGTCATTACAGTAATATGTAGAAATATGATTTAATTTGATATTTTTTTATCTAAAAACATCAAAAATCCATTTGGGACACAATCATGTAAAAATTGGCAGCCCCCCTTGAGTTTATGCATGAAAAATTCAATTTTGAGTTTTAGGATTCACCTTTGAAGGATTTGCATAAAAATGTTGGTGTTTTTAGTAGAGAAATTAATTTCTCTTTCAAAAATTCACCTAAAGTGAATTAAATTAGTAGAAATGAGTAAATACTTAGTTCAAAATAATTTCTCATGATTAGTTTCATAGAAATCAAATAACAAATTGAAAACAGAGAAAAACTTACAAATATGGTCAAGAAATCGCAAAATTTGAAGGTATTTTGTGAATTTCAGTAGAGAGATTTTTTTGAGAGAATTTTTCTGCCAAAATAATGAAATAATAGAATGGTGGCTATTGGATACAAGCGCTGGCCAAATTTTTGATATAAATAATTAGGGTTTTGGGCAATTTCCAAGATTACCCTTAATGAACTAGGTGAGGAGTGTTTTGGTATAGTAGGCTTTTGGATATTTTAGGTTTTTATTTAATTTTGGGGCTGGTTATGGGTAATTAAAAAAATATTTTTTTATTATTTTTATTAAAATCTCCCCCAAAATATTTATTTTAAAATATTTTAAAAATCCTCATAAAAATTATTTTATGCTTAAAAATTACTTTTTTGTATGAAAATTCATTTTATATGCAATAAATTATTTTAAGCTTATGCACTTCATATAAATCACTTATTTCTCAATAATAATTCATATCATGCATATTAAAGCTAATCTAACATGCCACATACCCATCAAGCACGTAACACAAATTCCCATAAAAGCACACACTTAGTCTTAATAGTTCTAAATTCAAGCAAATTGGTCAAGAATTATGCAAACATTTTGAATGGCACCACAATGCTACTAACCAATTCCCTTTCATTTCCCATACTAGGCTAACATCTAAAAATCTAATATTTTAACATTAGTAGTAAGTAGAATGAGCCATGAAAACATGGGTATTACATTCTACTCCCCTTAAAAAAATTCATCCTTAAATTTTTTGAAGGGCTTACCTGTTACTGATGAAATAGTTGTGGATACTTCCAGAGCCTGTAATCTTCATTTTCCCAGGTGCACTCTTCCACATCATGATTTTGCCATTGAACTTTGACCATTGGTATCTCCTTATTTTGAAGCTTTTTCACTTGTCAATCCAATATAGCGATCGAAACTTCTTTATAGGAAAGGTTTCAGTTGATTTCGATCAATTGTGGTTGCAATACATGCAAAGGATCAAGAATGTACTTCCTTAACATCGATACATGAAAAATTGGATGCACATGTTCCAATGCTAGAGGCAATGCTAACTGGTATAAAACTTCTCCGACCTTATCAAGAATCTTAAAAGGTCCAATGAAGCATGGGAAGAGTTTTCCCCTTTTGCCAAATCTCAACTCCTTTCATGAGGGAGACTTTCAAAAAGACATGGGTCACCCACCATAAATGGATATCCTTCCTCTTGGGATTGGCATAACTCTTTTGGTGACTAAAAGTAGTTTTCAGCCTTTCTTGAATAACCTTCACTTTCTTAGTGGCTTCTTAATCATATTTGGGGCTTCAAAGTACTTTTCACCCACTTTAATCGAACAAATCAAAGATTGACATTTTCTCCCATATAGTACCTCATATGGTGCCATCCTTATAAGGGAATGGCAGCTATTATTGTATGCAAATTTGATAAGTGGGAGATGTCAATCCCAACCTCCTCCAAAATCTGTAATGCACATATGAAGCATATCCTCCAATGTTTGTATTCTTCTTTTAGATTGGCCATCCATTTATGGGTGAAAGGTCGTGCTAAAGTCAAGCTATGTACGCAAAGCTTCTTGTAATTTTTGCTAGAACCTCGATGTGAATTGAGTCCCTCTATTCGAGATAATGGAAAGCGGCACCCTATGTAACCTTACAATTTCATTTATATATGTTTGGGAATATTGAGCTACCGAATAAGTAGTCTTGATTTTGTGACATCTTTATCACATCAAGGAGTTTGGGCCTTATTTGGAAGTAAACAAATAGCACTTATGATTCATCTACTTCCAATTGTAAACCTTAATTAAACATCCCCTTTAACTCTCTTGTTATTAACCTCTTTTGTATAGCGATATATGAGAGACAACCATTGACTTCTTACTCAATGCATTTACTACAACATTAGCTTTACCAGGATGGTCAAGTGTTTGGCAATCATAATCCTTTAACAATTCTACCCACCTTCTTTGCCTTAAGTTTAAATCTCTTTACTTTAAGATATATTAAAGACTTTATGATATGTATAGACCTCATATTTCTCCCTATACAAATAATGCCTCTATATCTTTAAAGTAAAGATAACTACTGCCATCTCTAGGTCATGTGTGGGATGGTTCATCTCATATGGCTTCAGTTGTCTAGATGCATATGCATTAATATGCATCTTAAAGCAATTCTAGAAGCATTACAATATACGGCGAAACCTTCGTTTTCATCGGGTAATGCCAATACAAGAGCTGTGATCAAGCAATTCTTAAGTTGCTAGTAACTCTCTTCACAAGTTTCATCCCACTTAAACTTAACTTGCTTTCTTATAAGCCTCATTAGTGGCACTGCTATTCTTGAAAAATCCTTTATAAAATGGCAATATTAACCTACCATACCTAAGAAACTCCTCACTTTCGTAATAGTTGTGGGTCGAGACCAATTTGCCACCACTTCTACTTTCTTAGGATCTACCTTGATTCCTTCTTTGATCACTATATGTCCAAGGAAGCAGACTTGTTCCATCTAGAAATCGTATTTAGATAATTTAGCATACAGCTTATGCTCCCTCAAGGTTTGCAATACTATTCTCAAGTGCTCCTCATGTTCTTCCTTACCCCTTGAATAGACTAGAATATCATCAATAAACACAATCATAAATTTGTCTAAGAATGACTTAAATACTTGATTCATCAAATCCATAAAAGTCGTTGGAGCATTTGTCAAACCAAATAGCAATACCGTAAATTCATAATGCCTATATCTCATTCTAAATATAGTCTTACAATTGTCCTCTCGTTGGATTTTAAGTTGATGATAACCCGATTGCAAGTCTATGTTGAAGAAATAACTGGCCCCTTGTAACTGATCAAATCAATCATTAATCCTTGGTAAAGGATATCTATTCTTTATAGTCATCTTATTCAACTGTCTATAATTAATGCATAACCTTAAGGACCCATTTTTCTTCTTTACAAATAGAACTAGAGCACTATAAAGGGAACTACTTGGCCTAATAAAACCCTTATCAAGTAGGTCTTGTATTTGAACTTTCAATTCTTTTACCTCTGAAGGTGCCATCCAATAAGGTGGTATCGATAATGGCTGTGTTCCAGGCAAGAGCTCAATTGTGAACTCTATCTCTTTATTTGGTGGCATCCTTGGTAAATCCTTAAGAAACACATCAAGGAACTCATCTACTACAGGTATCTTCTTGACAAATTTGTCTACTTTCTCAATATCTATAATATGCACCAAATATGCATGACAACCCTTCCTTAATGATCTTTTTGCCCAATGGCTAAAATAAAGTTCATAGTAAAGCTACACCTATCATCTTAAAAAGTGAATTCGGATCTATTCTTGTTTCTAAAAATTAATCCTTTTCCCTTTACAATCTATATGGGCATTATGAATAGATAGCCAATCCATTCCCAGTGTAACATCAAATTCCAATACCTCTAGTTCAATTAAATTTATAGGAAATCTCCTATTTTTAATTTCTACCAGTAATTCTTATATACTTGTTCTACCTCTATAATTTCTCCCAAGGGTGTGATTATAATCAAAGGTTCATTCATCTTTTGCTTATTCTTATTTAATTTCTTAGCAAAACATAGTGAAATAAACAAATGCATTACACCAGAATCAAATAAACACTGAGCATCAATAGACTGGATGGAGATGGTACCTATAATAACATTGGGAGATGTGCAAGCATCTTATTGATTAAGTGCATAGTCTCTCTCTCTTCATCTACCTTCCATAGCTTGCATATTACCTAAGAATTGTTTGGCACCTCGGCCTCATCCTCCTGGTCTGTGACTTTCCACTTGGTTCATTTGCACAGTGAGCTGTGAAGCCTTCATAGCCATCCTTTGATTACCATTTATCGGACTGTCCTTCATAAAATATCCCATTTGCCCATAACATAGGCATGCTCCCATGGCTCTTCAATAGGCTCCTTGATGCTGTCATCCACACATAGTCCAAGTAGGTATAGACTAGCTTGTTGTCATGTTTGATATGTGTTAATGTTGCCTAGGGCTAAGAAAACTAAAACATTTCCTGCTCGAACTTGACTTTGTCCTCCCATTCTAGGCTGGTATGAAGTGGATATTGTGGAAGCTCATTCAAGACCCATACTTTGGGTAAAGCCTCCCTGTTGCTAGCAACTCTATTCCTTACTCTTCCCTTTATGTTTTTGCTCATTCAACTCTTTTGGCCTTATATCGTGCTTCTATAAGGTTACCTTTATCAATAAGTTTGGCCATGGTAGGGAAATTAGTGGCTACTAAGATATTATAAAGTGGAGTAATCAATCCTCATTAGAATCAATTGACCCTACTTGCTTTAGTAGGTACTATGTGAGAGGCATATTTGCTTATATGTTTAAATTCTCAAGCATACTCACATACAGACATTCCAGGCTTTTGCTTCAATTGCTCAAATTGAAGGGCACAGTTTTGCCTTTCTGCTGTAGTTAAGAACTCATCCATTAGTCTTTGCCAATGGAGGAGGGTCGTCTCTATATAGTTGGTCCTCAATCTCCCTCTGGAACCATGCCTATACATCCTTCTTGAGTTGCACCCCTACTAGTTCATATCTTATCCAGTTCCTTTAAAAACTCTTAGGGATCCTCCCTTTCTTCTCCTTCTTCTGGTAACATTCTTCTATAAACATAGTTTGTCACCCTTGGCAAGAGAGGAGGAACATTCTCAACTCTAGTGGTGCCATAGGCAGTGGAGGCATTTCTTGCCTTCATCTTAATTCTTGAAGTTGTCACCTTAACCCTTGATTCTCTTGCATATCTCCTAGTAGTTTTCATATCTCCTAGCAGTTTTCATTCTCTTATGTCTACTGTGCATTGTCTTGATTAGGATGACTCTCTATCATTATCCCTTATAGATGCAACATTAGATGTTGCATCTGCAGTGATATTTTTGGCTTCTTAAGATCTTTGCCTCTCTTGTTCTATTCTATAGGGTAGCATCTAAGCCACAAATTCAATAATAACTTCTCTTTGCTTATCTCATATATATATATATATATATATATATTTATATATATATGAATCACTTACAATCACACTAACTACTATTGAGTATTATCTTTCATTTTATGACATTAATCATTCATAACATATAACAATTTCATATAAACATATCATTCAACAATGTCATATATCATTTAGCAATTTGTTTACACACACATAAATCAATTCATTCTCAAATGGATACCTTTCATATAACAAAGAGCCATAAGAGCCATACATATCCATTGTTGATTTAATTCATACCAAATCTCAATCAACTTCTCTTTTTATTCTAAGTGGTTCAATTTAAAGTCATTCACATATTTAATATATGCTTATTTCAAAACTACATTCATCAAGAGGTTATAGACAACAATTTCTTAAAGTTATGTTATGAACTTCTGAGTTGTGATTACTATATAATTTTTAGCAATTGTGACAAACTAAAGTGTCTATGGCCTAATGGTCACAACTGAGGCTAATTTTAAAGATAAAACATTAATTTGGACCTCAAGACCTCAGTGCATTTCACGACCTTAGTGCACAATTACCTTAGTGTTTTTCTTTGCCTTAGTGCATTTCACGACCTCAGTCGCAACTGAGAAAGGTAATTTGCCACTACTATGATCTAATCGATAGAAAAACACTTCTTTTACACAAACCAACTTTGAAAGGCCATAACTTTCAGCTATGGATGAGTTATAAGGCCTATCATATATTAAATCAAAGCTCATTTAAAGATCTATAATTAGGATTTGTTAATATTGCCCATTTTTAGGCCTAAAATCAATCGTTGAGAGCTATTTCAAAGGCTCTAAAGTTTTTTATTCGCCTAAAGCAAACTCTAACTCCAACAGTTGATGGACATATCTTTTCTTAGTATACAAAAAGTGATCATAATTCATTTTCTAACTTTTATACAATAGTTACACATCATATGTCTATAAAAGGATTATAAACATTTTATCGATTATCTTTAATATTAGCATATCCATTACATATACATACATATTGATGGTTTCACCAAAATTTATCTATTCTTATTCCCATTTTCTTAATTCCTCAAACCCCTCTCACTATTTTCAGCTTCACTTTTCCCAGGGCCCACACATCTAGGGCCCATCAATAGCAATGAATGGGATAACATATGCTATCTAATAGGACATCTTTCTTATGAATGATCCAATCTACCATAGGCTACACATACATGTTCAGGGAATCTTAGCATAACATCTCGGAGAGGTGGAAATGGTTCTAGTCTTAAGTTTTGGTGCATATGCCTAATTTGGGCTAACTTTCAATTCATATTTCTCATGATTCTTCTCAAACTTTGCACTTCTTCCCTCAATATATGAAGCTCAATTGTTGCTTCCTCATATTGTGTTTTCATCCTTCCTACCCACATCGGGTCAAGATCTTCCTCTTGATCCATCTCTTCAAGTACTGGTGAGGCGGCTAAATCAGCATCTAACACTTCCCTTTCTCTAACAAGATTACAGATTTGTGGCATCTACATCCACAATCAAGCAATATAACACAATAATACAATAACATGATAATGCACACATAAATCATACTGATGAGAGAGTAACTTAACATGTATTATTAATGCATTCTAACTTAACAATATAATTTGACAACAATAAAAATTCCTATACTCCATGGTTTAACCTATAGTTCACATAGTTATTAAGTCTAAGTAAGACTTAAACCTTTAGTTCTAATACCAACTCTGTCATGACCCAATTTCTAAGCTGTGATTATCCTAATGTTCAGGGAGATATAAGGTCACCTAAACCCATAGAACACTATTGATCTTATTATCATTTTACATATTCCATTTTTCAATCTTCCTCAAGATCGAAACCACATTCATTCTTTATCCGTTCCTATTATTACTTCAACCATTTATTTATAACCATTATACTTTAGTGCCATCTCATGATCATGAATAGAACATCATTCATGAATGTTAACAAATTCTATCCATACATTCTTACTTACTATCATAGGTACTTATACATAACAAATATTATTAATTGTTTACATTACTCTTCAACATAACATGTTTTAATACTAAGCCTTTAAACACCATAGAGCTCTAGATTGTTTATCCTCAATATGACATAAGCAATACAAAAATAATACTTATAGCAAGTCCCAAGTGAAAAAGCATAGCTTGGAGTTTACCTTGCAAATGAACTACCCTAACCTGGAAAATTATAAATAACTATAGGATGAGACAAGCTTAGTGAGTACAAAATAATATAACATAACATGCAGGTAATATAAGAGGTTATCATTTGGGTTGATTTAAGATAGCAATGGAGTGATGTTAATTAAAATTGGCCATGTTGAACTTTTGAATGCATTTTCACAAAAATAATAATTTCTTGGAAGTGGAAAGCTTCCCACACATAAATATTAGAGTAGCGGTCTAGACATTACTTACTCTTATACATCATATTATGAAAAACTTATCAGGTCCTATGGTTAGGCATTCCCCCTTAATAGATGTCGAGTACTTTTACCCTACCCATGGGCATATACCAAGTGCACAAGGTCTAATGTCTTTCCTTACATCAGAGAGGATTTCTATTTAGTCATAGGTATTCATGAAAGGTATATTCAAAATCTATATCAAGAATTCAATGGAAAGTAGTTGGCATATCAATCATTGGGCACAAAATAGCATCAATGTAAGAGGCTCATTATGCTCAAATTATCATATAAGAAGAATATTGAATTCAAAGGCTCATAATTCATGGGCTACACATTTCCAATGTCTTTTAGAACATGCATCAAAGGATAGTATTTCAAATAATAGTGGAAAAAACATGGCACAATTACATCATATTATTAAGTACTCACCTTAACTCCTTTACTCCTATTGTATTGTTCCTTCTTTGCTTACTTTAATTTCCTTCTTGGTCTTAAGTAGTTTCCTTGCCCTTGTCTTGAAGTTCTACACCCATAACATTTCAATTACATATTAATTAGTAACTAATGGTGTTACAAATGATATCTTTTACTTGTTTTACTACTTCCATTTATAATAGGGATGTATCAATTATGTCACACATATACTTGTATTTTATTATTGTTTGTAAGCAGTTCCAAGCTAAATTCCTCATCCAATTTCATAATTCCAATTCTGAATCTCAAAATTTCCAAATTATTCCATAAATCCTAGAATTTGGGGAAAACCATTAATTTCACTTTCGAATATGAAATTGACTATACATTCATCAAATTAACACCTACATAATCGATTCCCACTAATTAATTTGAGTTAATTTACTCTTATTCATATGAACCCTAACTTGTCCTACTTACGTCCAATTTGGGAAAAATTTATAATTCCTCATCAAATCTCAAATTAGTTGTAGAAATATGAAATTGACATAACATATAACATATATAATTACTTAATTTTCACAATATAGTATTAGAACACCAAGTTCCTCTTTTAACTATATTTATGCCTTAAGGTTTCCAAAGCTCATTCTAACACTTATAAATCATTTTTCTTCATCTAAGATCATTCAAAACCACATCTTATGTATGATTACCCTAAGTTGGCTGAATTTTCCTATGGTGTAAAAGAGATTTTTTAAGCAATCAAATTACTAAAATCAAACTTAGAACATAGAAAAGATTAGATGATATAGTTTCTCACTTTGGTTAGTTCTAATTTGCCAAAGTTCTTATTGCAAGTGAGGTAGAGAGAATTTCTTTCCTTGGTGTAGGACTTTGGTGTAAAGAGAGGCTAAATGTGATTTCTCAGCATAATCTTGCTTATATATGTAATAGGTTGGATAGTGAGGATTTATCAAGCTAAATCCAATTTTTAGGATTTGATCTTAATGAATGGCTATGATTGTATCAAGTTAGATGGCTAGGATTCTCTCTGCAATGGTTATGATCATCATATGGTGTTGGATTACTCAAAGTAAACCTAGACTCATGTGTGGAGAAGTGAGAGTTTACTTGGTTTAGGATTTTTGAATTAGTCAATTTTTGTGACTCGTTAGTCAAATTCTTTTGACTCACTCTTACAACATATGTTTCATTACCTTGGGCCTAACATTTTAGTTGATATCTTTTAATGTTCAACAACTCTTGGGCCTAATGGCTTGACCTCCTTGTAATGGGCTTTAGCCTTTATTACTTCAAGGCCTATTAACAAGCCTATAAGCCCATTAACATAAATAGAAATTTCCCTTTTAAAATTTCTTTCTTTACTTTCACTATAACTCTTAAATTTATGTTCTTTAACTTCTTTATACATGTCACTAGTTATCATGGGAACTCTATTCAATTAATTAAAGCATGCTTAGTCATGGTAAAATCATGAATTATGCAAACATTTTGAATGGCACCACAATACTTCTAGCCGATTCCCTTTCATTTCCCATACTAGGCTAACATCTAAAAATCTAATCTTTTAACATCACTAGTAACTAGAATGAGATATGAAAACTTGGCTATTACAATGTTGTCTTACCTTATGTTCTTTTTAGAACCATACTGTTGTTTATCCTTTGTTCAATAAGATAAACATCTATTGCTATTATGTTTTATGTGATTGCATTCTTCAATGCTATTTTTACAAGTGATTGCCATTAGCTCTAGCTATGGTACCCTTTTATGCAGAAATCCTCTTATTGATGCAGGAGATCATCAGAACATATGCATATGGTCTTAACTCGATGAACAGGGGTATAGTATATCCACCTCAGCTAGAAAGGGTAGTTCTAACCATGCAACCAGATCAGCTTCATGCTTCTCATATGATAAGAGTTGGAATTTGGTATGATGCCACCTCTCTTTTATGTATTTGAGTGAATATGGCAGCAGCCTTTACTTTATGTGTTCCAAGTTAGGAGTTTGATTTCTACAAACCTCGCTAAATTGCAAATAATGAACCATGAATGATGAATGATGAATTATGAATCATCAACTATGAGTTATGAGCTATGAGCCATTTCTAATGGATATGTGTTACTATATAAGTTAAATTGTTTACACGTTGAGATCATCTATCTCACCCCTTTTCTTGTGTGGTCTTTAGGTAAGCATTATGAGAGGCAAGGTGATAGCTCAAGCAATCTACTCCAGTTGGGAGATTTCCTTGTCTAAGTTTATTATTGTACTATGATATGAAGAGTCACTTTTAGATGCTTAGGAATTCTTGTTTGGGAAATTATTTGGAAACATTATCTATTTGATGAATAATTTGAAGTCTTAATTAATATTTTCTTATGGATTATATTCAATGTTTATTTAACTATTCTTCCGCTAGTTAAAAATTTCCTTTATTACTAGTTATTCAAGTTAATGCATGAGGTATTGGTATGATCCTAGGCAGTGTTTAACCATGTATGAGAGGTTCTATAGGCGTGGGTGACCTTATGTCTCTCCATGTTCTAGTACCGTCATATCTCTAAAGTTGGGATGTGAACAATAATTAAGCTAATATTTGGCCTCCCCTTAGCAGCCTCTATTCTATTTCTCTTCAAATTTTACAAAATTTTTCTCTCAAAAATTCTCTCTTGGCCAAAAATCACAAGGTGCCTCCAAACTTCGTGATTTTGTGATCTTTTTTATAAGTTTCCCTTTTCTTTCAAGCTAATTTTTAAGTTTTATAAAACTAATCATGAGTAATCTATATGGCACTATATATTTTCTAATTTTCTCTTTATTATATTATACCTAGGCTTGTTCTTAGAGGGAGAAATTGATTAATTGTGAACATATCTCTTTCTTCTAAAATCCATCAAAGGTGAACCCTAAAACCTAAAAGTTGGAATTTTCATACATATGTGCATTGATGGGTACGATTTGTGTGTTTTATCATCCTAAACTAATTTCAATTATGTTTATATGAAAAATATTGGCATGCATTTACATATTACTGTAATGATCTAAAGGTATGAAAAATAAGAAAAGACGCATGATTTCCTATGCTCATGGTGGTTTGGCCAAGGTTGGGATTTTGATCCTATGGCCTATAATTTTTATAAGATTCATTTTAGAGATTTTTGATATGTTTATATGAATAGTACATGATTTAATTGTATGATGATTGAAGGAGTAACTCTAGAAAATTCCTAGAATGGTTCGGCCTAAACCTAAGGTTTCCAAAACCCTAATTGACATGTTTGGCTAATATGCGTACATGGTTAAGTGGCATGTGAATTGGGTTTTATAATGTGTTAATTGTGAATTAATGATCCTAATTTGCCTATGAGATTGATTGTATAATTCGGCTCAAAGGAGACATGAGTCTTTTAGATTTTGCTTATTAAGTTGATATGTATGGAAAGTATTAAGTGTACCAAGTTGGAAGTTAAATTAAATTGAAATTAAGATTATGATTCATTGTACTTAGCTTTACAAATGTCTTAATATGAACTGTTATGTGAATTCATGTGACCCCAAAAAGGCAAAGTATGCAAGACTTAAAAGTTAATATGTTATGTACAAGTGATGAGTGCACTTCTAAGTGCAACTCTAAATATATATGAATGACATATGTGCATGGCATAGTTATAGGATAGCATAGCATGATGTTAAGCCAATGCTAAGTATTGAATTATAATATTATGTTGGAGCTTGGAAATTGTTAAAAGTGCAAGGGCTACGAGCATTAGGAGCTAAGGAACCACAAGGTGAGTAAACATTATGTTCATGTTACAAGTATAACTTATCATGATATGTGAACCTTTAAGATTCTTGAAACCTGGGTTTCTTTCTATCATAAATTATAATTATATGATTTCTTTGTTAAGCTTGGGTTGCTTAAAGATAATTGGTCTAAACTATTATTGACCATTCAATGATAAGAAAAGAGCCTTTGTGATTGTTGCATTACCTTACATTCTTTTTGGAAACACATTGTTTTTTATCATTTCTTCAATAAGCTAAACTTTTATTACTACAATTATACATGTGATTGCATTCTTCAATGCTATTATTACAAGTGGTTGCCATTAGCTTTGGCTATGGTACTTATGAACGCTTATGCAGAAATCCTCATATTGATGTTGGAAATCATCAGAATCTGTGCACATGATCTTAACCTGATGGATAGGGGTAGTGTATCCACTTCAACTAGAAAGGGTAGTTCTAGCCATAGAGCCTGATCAGCTTTACACTTCTTTACAAGTTAGGAGTTGGAATTTGGTATGACGTTACCACTCCCTTATGTGATCGAGTGAATAAGGCAAAAGCGATCACTCTACAAATTACAAGTGTTTGTCCTTATGCACCAAGAAGGGGGGTTGAATTGGTGGGAAATCAAAAAATGGATAGAAAGAGATAGGGTAGAAGAATGAACACAATCAATTTTATAGTGGTTCGAGTATTAATGAACCTTACATTCACTTCCCAATCTCAATTGGGTATTCTACTACTAGATGATGCTTATAAGGAGTTTCAAGCTCACTCCAAACTTCCAATGTGTTTTCAATGGCTCACACACAACCCTTACAAGTGTTTCCCTTAGGCTCACACTTAAACCTATATGAGAGTTTTCTAATGGCTCACTCTCAACCCAATAATATATGTTTTCAAGGCTAACACTCAACCCTTTGAGCTATTAATGCTCTTACAACAACCACATGATACCAATTAAAAGGTAAGGCTTTAAGAAATAAAATTGCTAGAGTTTTTCTCAAATGAATGTTGTTGGATTCATTGTGAGGGTCTTTGGAGGGGGTATTTATAGCTTCTTCCCTCCAAATTCCCATTACAAAGAGATACCAAGAAGGATCCTCACAATAGCCATAATATCTTGCATTAAACGCACTGTCAGAGCTGGGTCACGGTTGTTAAGCCTTTTTTGCGGTCGTGACTTCATTTTCGCGATCACGACTAATACTTTGTGATTGCAATCTTCATAATTCACAACAGCTCTATCACACGTGGCATCTTCTCATTAGTTTTTAAACTATCCATTAGAAGCTCAGAATGTTGTATGAATTTCGCGGTAGCAACTTCGAATTCGTGGTCATGAATTAGGGATCTCACCCTTGGTCAGTTGCGATGATTCTCTCTAAGTCTCAAAGCTAAAAAATGAATAATTTGCCTTCTAATTGTCTTGGTTGCGAAATCATGGTCACAGTCACGACTTTTCTATCTTGGGTGCGACTCAAAAGTTAATTTATATACTTTGGGAGATTTTGATTTCCTTTCAATTTCAATCAATAAATATGATATATTCTGTAAAACAAACACTTGAACAAACATTAGATAGCTTTTAATTTGATTGACAAGATTAAAATAGAGATTGACTAAGCTTTGAAATAACTTAGGTCAATAATCTCCCCCTTTTTGATTTTGACAATCAAATTGAACGTAAATATAAAATAGAAGTTAAATGTAAAATAACATTCAATTAATCAAGAGTTCTCCCCCTCAATTTATGCAACAAATCTCAAAAAATATAAAGTGGAGAATATATTTTCAAAGTTATAATCAAGTGATGTTCATTTAAGTTCTATGTTTCTCCGCCATTGGCAATATCAAAAAGAAATAGAGAAAAATATATTGCAAAGTGAACAAAACAATAGAGCAAAAAAGAAATAAGATAAAAATAGAGAAAATAGATAATTGTATTAATTTGAAATTGATAATGCCACACTACAATGCATGAAAAAAACATAAGGAATAAAATTTGAAACAAAGCAATAAACAAAAGAAATAAGAAATTTTAAAAGGAAAACCTAAGAATCTCCTCCATCTTTGGGTTCCTCTTCTTCTTGATGAGGGGCCTCTTATTGTGTCTCCTCCTCTTCTTCTTCACTAAATTGCCAATCTTGGAGGTTGCATTAAGGAAGACCCATGTGACCACGCATATCAAATATGTCTTGGTGAATGTGGTCTAAAAGAGAGAGTCTCTTTAAAACTTTTTGAAGAAGTCGATTGGTCTCATGTTGAGGTTGAGATGGAAGGGCAATAGGTGCTATTTGGGGTTCTTCCTCTTGAGCTTTACTAGCTTTACCAATCACAACTCTTGATCTTTTCCTATACCTCTTTTGGATTCCAACATCTCTAAAAATATAATCATATTTCCCTTCCTTTTCTCTCAATGCCATGGCATTGATCATATATTAAAAGTTAATAAGGGATTTTTTTATTGGTCTTTGGAGAATGGCTATGTTAGGTGGAGTAAAAGTCCCAACATGTTTGGCTATTGTAGAGATGTGGGAAGAGAGTAGAATGGTGCCTTTTTTTATTGAAGAAAGGTGAAGAAATTGGTCTACTAGAAACCTAATGGTTTGGATTAGTTTTCCCTTAATAAGACTATAGAGGAAGAAGAGATCTTTTTGGGAAACCTTTTCATTTCCATTCCCTTTAGCATTTATGGTGAGGGTGATAATCTGATGAAGAAGCTAAAGAGAAAGTGTTTTGATGTGTTTGGATAAGGAGGACTTTGGATCGAATTTGGATTCAATGGAAATTTCGATCCAAAAAGAGTTGGGGTGAAGGGAGAAATCATTGATGGTGTAGGCACCCTCAATTTGGAGACCAAAAATGTTAGCAAGATCACTAAGAGAAAGCTCATAGAGGTGGCCAAAAATTGGAAATTGATGGCATAATGGCCACGGTTAGGATGAAGTTTTTTATGGATAACTAAGGTGGCAAGGAATTCCCTAGTTAGCTCATCATACCTATCTTCATCTACAAAAACAAATTGCCCCCACTCTAGATTTTTGAGGTAGCCAATGATTCTATCCTCAATTCCTAAGGTTTTGAGACACGCTAGGGAAGGTATTTTGGAGAGTAAGATGGTTTTGTCTTGGATTCATAGGAAATTTTATTTTTCCTCTTGTGTAATTCCCCTTATGAGTTCAAGAGGAGAGGGTTTTTGGGAGGTTTGAACTTCTTTCCCTTTTCTAGAGGGTCTTCTTGAAGCCATTGATGGAGAAGATAAGGAAAATAAAGCTTGAAAGAGAGAAAAGTTGGAAGAGAGTTTGAAAATAGTAGAATTTTAAGTAGGAAGGAGTTTTGTTGCACAATTTCTCCAAGTGTACAGATCGTTTACAAGTAATAAAGTGATGAGTGAGTATCATTCCCACGAGGAAGGGTTTGTCAAGTATCAATTTTTAAGATTACTCTATTATTTAGAAAATTAATTATGAGATTTTATGTTTTAAGCTAAAGTGAAATTCAAGTAAATAAGTAATGATAAATATGAAAATAAGATTAAAGGTCTAGGATTTAGAATTCATCAATTTATCACATATGATTTCTTTATAAGTTTTAGATGGATTATTTTTACTGGAATTAATGATTAGATTTCCCTAAATTATATGATGTTCTCTCTCAAGATACAACATGTGTGTTCATATTAACCTTACGTCTACTCTCGTGATCATAAGCAATTAACACAAACCCATTAAGTTTTATGGAAATTCTTTTAAAAATCACAAAGGAGTATTCTTATCTCTAAGCAATACATTCCCTAGGTCAATTATCCTAATGAACTAATATTGTGCTTCCACTCTCGTACTTCACACAATATCTTAAATCATGTAATTAATGGCCAGTTAATTACAAGCATTAAGTTCTAAGATAAAAGATTAATTCCAACAATCAAATCCAATCAATTAAATATAAATAATCATATGCAAATCAAAAGATTACTTCTAAATTCTAGAAAAATAAATTTAGCTATTCATAATTAAAAGAGAAGAAACAATTAAATTAACAATAAAAATAATAAACATAATAATAACTTATAATTAAATTCAAGATAGAGTTTAGAGAGAACTTGTTTTGGGATACAATCTTTGATGAACTCAAGCTTCCAAAAATTTCTCCTCTTGATCAAAATAAAAAAAATAAAACAAATCTACTCCAGGAAAGCATATGAAAATCTCTACATATTTTTTTGATGGATTTTTTCTGATGCCCTTTTCCTTTGCCAAGTATGGTATTTATAGGCATGCTTGGTGGAAGAATTCAAGTTCCATTAAAATTCTTACATCAAAAATTCAATATTGATGGTTAGGTTGGCCACCAACCATTGAATTTTTACCACCAACCATTGAATTTTTACCACCAACCATTGAATTTATTTCTCATGGATTGAAAATTTGAATCATTGCTTGCATCATTATTTTTATGACATCACCGCCTGCATCATTTATTTTATTGCATCATTGTGACATCATTTTGATCTGCAAAAATAAAATAAAAATACTTAAAATATGTTATAATTTATTTATAAATTGTAAAATTATTTATTTCTAAAAATAAATAATAATATTATTGTATTCTCGAGAATTGAGCTAAAATTTAAGTTTAAACAAATAAAATAACTCTAAAAATATAGAGTTATCACACCCCCAAACTTAAGTTTTTGCTTGTCCTCAAGCAAAAGAAAATTCAAAACCTAAACTAGTCCTCTTTCATAGGAAATTACGATTACATTTAGCGTATGCAACAAGCTTTTAAACCCCTAGGTGTCCCATAGATGACAAGTTATAGTCTGGTGAGGGCTTCTAATGGTGATACCCACAAGCACCTTTAAAACTCTAAATTTTTAACTATTTATTTCAAAAAGAAAATTTAATCCTCTCATGCTTATTTTGAATGATTTTTTTCAAAGGTCTCAAGAAATTAATATTTATAAATAACATATCAATAGTATTGCAAGTCATGCTTCTATCTTAGGTTCAAAACAATCCTCATCTTAATCATGCTTGAATAACCATGCATTAAATCAACTGCAAAGATATTGTTGCACTTCAGATAGGTATATACATACTAATATCTTTAAATGCCTTTATCAAAAGATATAAAATAGATGTACAAATCTCATAAGCATATTAAAGCAAACAATCTCCACTAATGGAATTCATAAATCAAGAGAGTTCAATAGGTCTTCACTAAGCTTATAATGGGGCTAACACAAGGTATTTTAGCTAAACAAAGAACAGGTTAAATGAACAAAAGTAAAATAATTATGCCAAGTTTACAAAATCAATAGCTTCAAATAAAGGAATTATATTAATGAAGGATCCCTTTTATCTTAAGTATCATTCTTCTTCAATGTTTTCTTCTTTTAAACCCCCTTCTTCTTTTTTTTTTTTTCTCTCTTTTTTTTTTCAACAACACCATTTTAAGGGTAAGCAAGAATTACTAACTTTTATTTTATTCAATTTTCTTGCTTTCCCCCCTTATTTTAAGCAGAAAGTGGTCTTTTAAAATGAATAATACTCTCAGTTATTAGAGATCCTTATTTTTTTTTTTAAACTTCAGTAATTCCCTTTTTTTCATTAGAATGTAAACTTGACAAAATTATCTCACAAACAGGGTGAAGGATAACAATTAAGGTTAATAAACAAAGAAAAGAAGGTTAAAATTAACAAGGCACAAATGGGTAAACTAGGAAAAAAAATTAAAATAAGGGTGGATATAAGTAATAGGCTAAACAAACAATGCCTAAATCATATCTCTCTTTCAAAATGAATTCAAAATTTCGCCTCAAAAGTTTGCAAAAACATGTTCTAAGATAGGTGAGGCAAATGAAGATAAAAAATGTGTAGAAGCCCTCTCTAAGTAAGCATATACAAATTCAATACAATCAATATAATGCAAAGCAAAACAAAACATAATCTTAATAAAAGTTAATTTTTTACCCCAAAATAGTTGTTTGACCTGAAATACTTTAATAAATTGTCTATAAATACCAATTATAATCAATCATTGGCCTTTCATCAAATTATTTAATATAAGCATATTTTATAAAAAAAAAAATTAATTTATTCATCAAAACACAAAAGAAATGACTGAAAATAAAAAACAAACTAAACCTCCCCCAAACTTCAATGGACATTGTCCTTAATGTCAAACAAACAAACCAAAAGAAAGAAAATACTCCCTCTTGTAGAAAAGTGGATTCCAAATTATAAGTAGGATATGCATTTCACTTCCTTACTTCCTGTAAAACATCTTGAAACAACACTAAAAGCAAGCATGAGAAATTAATCACATAAAAAGAAAATATCAATTTTTTTTTTCAATTTTTTATTTTGAAACTAAAAAAAAGAAAGAAGAAAAAAAAATACAGATGCATATCAAGAGTACAAAAAGTACTCTTTACTCAGCCATCTTGTATGAATAACTCTTGAGTTAGTTTTTTTTTTTTTTTTTTTTGAAAAGGAAAATCACATAAATTTAGGATGCGTATCAAGAGTATAAAAGTAACTCTTTACTCAGCCATCTTACATTTAGTGAATCGAACCTAAAACTTCGCTTGATCAAATGCAACAAAAAAACATACACACAAAATAAAAAAAAATACGATAAAAAAGTACAAGAGTTAAGGAAGTTACAACTAGAGATTCAGATCTAATCCTCTCTTCTTACTATTACTGGCCCTAGGGTGCCAAACTACCTTTGCCATCAATGGATCAGGTTTGCATTTAAAGTTTTGTAGTTGATCAATCAATTGATCAATAGTTGAAGCAGAGACTAGGATACGTCTACTCGCTAGTGTCATAAAACCCTATTTTACAGCATGATCGAGAAAAGATAACAAACTATTATAAAAACCATCAACATTAAGTAATCCCAATGGCTTCTGAAGAACAGTTAATTGTGTCCAAGATGCAATGGTGAAAATATCTTCAAATATTTCTAAACCACCAGGTAATGCGATAAAAGCATTATCATTGAGATTCATGTATGCCATTCGTTCGTACATGCTATTGACCTGTAACTCATTACCTATAGTTCCACCAGTGATATGTTTATTTCAAGCCAAAGCCTTTAGAACTATTCCTAGGACTTTACTACCTCTAATATATGCAGAACTTGTGACACAACCCCTTAACCCTAAACTACCTCCTTTAAACACCAAATCAATTTTTCATTCAGCTAAAATCCTACCAAGTTCATTAGCTGCTATCAAGTACTCTCTTTTTTTGCCAGAGGTTGGACTAAAAAAGACACAAATAGTTTTGAATTTACGTGTTGAGGATTTTGCCATTTTCTCTCACAGATCTCTCGAAAGGGTTGTGTGCATATTGACAATAATGAATGTGCATATAAAGAAATTAGAAGAGTAAACGAATAGTTCAATGGGATAAAATAATTGTTAACAGAAAAAGTATAAAAACAAAAATGATAATAAAAACAAAAATAATCAATGTTGTGTGTACAAATGTCAAAAAAAAATATTTGAAAAACTAAAAAAAATAGACATTGAAATTCTAAAAAGCTAATGAAAGTAGAAAAATCTGCAGCGTGTATACAAAAGTCAAAAAGAAAATATTGAAAAGTTAAAAGTAGACATTGAAAGACTAAAAAGTTGTCGACAATAGAAAAATCTACAGGAAAATAAAATCTAGATGCTAAAAAGTCAAAAAGTACTGCAAGATGTAGAAAAATAATGTATTGAAAAATAAAAAAGTTAATGATACACCTGATTATAAACAGTAGTTATAATTTTGGCTCACATCTTCCTCTGGTTTTACATCCAGTAACAGCTTACACGCCTTCTATGAGTCGAGGATAGGCTTCCCATCCAGTTTTCTTATTAAATGGCAAACAGGGTCTTTTATCGTCAGATTCCCTAGACTGTAACGCTGCTTCTCTTCTTTGAATCGTTCCCATAAATCTAAAAGAGTGCATTGAACTTGTCCGTAAGGATGCATCTCAAGAGTCTGTAGGATATTATCCAAAGACTCATTACTCAGTCCATCCTTTATGAATTTAATTTTATCTTCTCGATTTATAGATGCAAATCTAATGTTTCTACAACGTGTATTGCAATTCCATCTTGCACACTTGTAATAGACTCCCATTCTCTTAGCTCTCCTCTTCTCTGAGTAAGAACTTCTTCCTATACCCGACAAACATTTAACAAATGAGTCATCAATCTCACCTGCCAATCGTACTTTGGCTTCTATGAACCAACGAATATCCTCAGGAAGATTCGGACGCCTAAATGCCTTCATTCTTTCTAGTCTGCGTTCATCAATTTTCCTGAGTGCATCTCTGGGAAGAGTTGGAAACCTGTTTTTTAGTGCTACAAGAGATGCTTCCATGTCTAATTAACTTTGTTAAGAAAATGAAAGAGAAAATTTACAATGAAACAACTAAATAGAAATAAAAGAAATCCAATAAAGAGAAAACTTGGGTTTCCACTTAATAAGCTATTTTAATAGCAACACTAAAGCAAAATTAAATATAATGAAATAAACAAAAGAACAAAAGAAATTAAAAAGAATTGAAAAAGTTAGAAATTTGGGTTGCCTCCCAAAAGCGCTTAATTTATAGTTTTTAACTTGACTATAGCTAGATCTTCATCATGGAGGATAATACACAAAGTATATCATCCCGATACTCACAGAAAGATAGACTTTTGCTAATTTTAATGAGTGAAGCTAGCTTGTTTTGAGCCTGCATGGAAAAAAATTAAGACATAAATTATTTAATATTTTATAATTAGGCCCATAATTTTTAAAAACTTTCTAATGAGCCCTTTTTCTTGCTCTAAATTTTCTCAAAAAATTGAGATAGGAAGGTAGTAGAGTTGAATCAAGAGTCGGTGAGTGCTCAGTTGATGGTGGTGAATGCTTCTTATTTTCTTCTAAGTCATTAAATTGATATTCTGTATGTTTTGTCATATTTGGTGTTGTTTTCACAAAACAAACTGAAAGAGTTTCCTTTGAGTTCTCTTTTTCAAATACCTCTTCAATTTTCCTATCAATTGCAACCACTCCGTAGATATCATCCATGAGAGAAGGATATTTGAAATTTTTAGGCAAATTGGGCTCAGCCTCTTCCTTTTTATCTTGCTTGCTTAAAGTATCTGGTTGATCAATCATCTTTTCTACATCATTACTCAAAGAAATTGCCAAGCATTGCTCTCTAGAATGTTCTTCAATTTGGCTTGTCAAGTTACCATGGCCTTGAGTATCTAATGGACTAGCGAATTGTTCCATTTGTATATCAAAATTTGTATTGTGGCTAGTCCATTGATTCATCCTATATTCCATTTTTTCACATCATTCATGAGTAGCTTTTATGAATCTTTCCAATGCTGCTTTATAAGATGGTCTGTGCTCCTCAAATGGTGTATGATCTTGAAAATTATATTGATAAGGATACCATGAATTGTTACCTTGATTGCATTGGTTTTTCCATGAAAAGTTTGAATAGTCACTCCATCCTGAGTTGTTTATGTTAGAATATGGATAATTCTCATGCCTATTATAATTTGGAAAAAATTGCACCTGCTCTGTATATTGGCATTCAAAATTCAAGTGATCACCTCCACATAGATTACAACTCAAATATGAATTAAATAAAGTATTAGCATCAAGTTTATCAATTAAGTTAGCCAATGTATCGATTTTAGCATTTAACTTACTAAAACCATCCTCACCATACATGTTTGCTGCTCTATTTAGCATCATTCCTCCATCGCACTATTACAAGTTGTGGAAAGCCACCCTTTTTTTTTTTTAAATTCCTGCGAAATAATAAAAAAATAGAAAAGAAAAATAAAATCTAAAGTAATAGAGTATATCAATCTATTGATATTGTCAAAAATTGCCTTCCCCGGCAGCGGCGCCAAAAACTTGTTGCACAATTTCTGCAAGTGTACATATCGTTTACAAGTAATAAAGTGATGAGTGAGTATCGTTCCCATGAGGAAGGATTTGTCAAATACCAATTTTTAAGATTACTCTATTATTTAGAAAATTAATTATGAGATTTTATGTTTTAAGCTAAAGTAAAATTCAAGTAAATAAATAATGATAAATATGAAAATAAGATTAAAGGTCTAGGATTTAGAATTCATCAATTTATCACATATGATTTCTTTCTAAGTTTTAGATGGATTATTTTTACTGGAATTAATGATTAGATTTCCCTAAATTATATGATGTTCTCTCTCAAGATACAACATGTGTGTTCATATTAACCTTACGTCTACTCTCGTGATCATAAGCAATTAACACAAACCTATTAAGTTTTATGGAAATTCTTTTAAAAATCACAAAGGAGTATTCTTATCTCTAAGCAATACATTCCCTAGGTCAATTATCCTAATGAACTAATATTGTGTTTCCACTCTCGCTACTTCACACAATATCTTAAATCATGTAATTAATGGCCAGTTAATTACAAGCATTAAGTTCTAAGATAAAAGATTAATTCCAACAATCAAATCCAATCAATTAAATATAAATAATCATATGCAAATCAAAAGATTACATCTAAATCCTAGAAAAATAAATTTACCTATTCATAATTAAAAGAGAAGAAACAATTAAATTAACAATAAAAATAATAAACATAATAATAACTTATAATTAAATTCAAAATAGAGTTTAGAGAGAACTTGTTTTGGGATACAATCTTTGATGAACTCAAGCTTCCAAAAATTCCTCCTCTTGATCAAAATAAAAAAAATAAAACAAATCTACTCTAAGAAAGCATATGAAAATCTCTACATATTTTTTTGATGGATTTTTTTTGATGCCCTTTTCCTTCGCCAAGTATGGAATTTATAGGCATGCTTGGTGGAAGAATTCAAGTTCCATTAAAATTCTTACATCAAAAATTCAATATTGATGGTTAGGTTGGCCACCAACCATTGAATTTTTACATAAAAAATTCAACAATAGTTAGGTTGGCCACCAACCATTGAATTTTTACCACCAACCATTGAATTTATTTCTCATGAATTGAAAACTTGAATCATTGCTTGCATCATTATTTTTATGACATCACCGCCTGCATCATTTATTTTATTGCATCATTGTGACATCATTTTGATCTGCAAAAGTAAAATAAAAATACTTAAAATATGTTATAATTTATTTATAAATTGTAAAATTATTTATTTCTAAAAATAAGTAATAATATTATTGTATTCTCGAGAACTGAGCTAAAATTTAAGTTTAAAGAAATAAAATAACTCTTAAAAATATAGAGTTATCAAGTTTAGAGAGTTAGAAATAGTGGGGTATTTATAAGTGAAAAAAAGTGAAAAACAGTAAAAAAATGGCTAGTTTTTGAATTAAATGCAAAAGTGTCCGTTGAAAAATGGCTTCTTTTAAATGCTACAAAACTCTGAGTTGCGATCACAACTTTTGAAAAATTCAAAAATCGCATTTGAAATTCAACAATTGCAGGTGAGATTCTATAGATTGATTAGCGACAATCAAAAATTTAAATTTCACGACTGCTATATATATGTAGTGACCGCAAATTTTGAAAAATTAGAGATTTGTGAAAATATTTGAAGAAGGATATGTGCAATGCAATTGGTATTATAACTCAAGGTCAAAATAAGTGCAATCGAATATTTCATATACCAAAGTATCAACAATTCATTGAAAATAAATTCAAGCAATTAAATTTACCAAAAATCAACCATAAGCAACCAATATGCAACCAAAAAGTAACCATAAAGCAACCAATAATACACAAAGTTAAAAACTTGATTTTAATTGAATTAAGAGTAACCTCAATTCAAGATTAAATATTAAAATAAAATATAAATAAGAATGTCATAAAATGTATAAAATTTTGATGTGTGCGAAAAACTATATGTGATTTTGAAAATCTAAGGTAACGAGCTCCCATCAAGCATACCAATTTCCCTTTTTATGAAATTTAGTCTTTCTTCATTCAAGGGTTTTGTGAAAATATCAGCAAGTTGATTAGTTATATCAATAAATTTTAACACAATATCACCATTTTGCATATGATCTCTTAAGAAATGATGCCTAATGACTATATGCTTACTCCTAGAATGTTCGATGGGATTTTTGGAAAGATTTATAGCACTTGTGTTATTGCATTTGATAGGAATGTGAGTAATCACTTGACCATGGTCCTTGAGTTGTTGTTTCATCCAAAGAACTTGAGTGTAACAACAACCCGTTGCCATATATTCCACTTCGGTGGTGGATAAGGCTATTAAAACTTGTTTCTTGCTAAACCATGAAACTAAACATTCTCCAAGAAAATGATAAGTTCTAGAAGTGCTTTTTCTATTAAGCAAGCCACCGGCATAATCCGCATCCGAAAAACCAATTATTGTAAAAGATTAATTTCTAGGATACCAAAGCCCTAAATGCAATGTGCCATGTAAATACTTCAAAATTCTTTTAACCGCATGCAAATGAGATTCTTTAAGACAAGATTAAAAACGTGCACACAAACAAACACTATACATTATATCATGTTTAGATGCTGTAAGGTAGAGAAGAGAACCAATCATACCTCGATATTTCTTCTCATCTATAGGCTTACCCTTTTCATCTTTGTCAAGCTTAGTTGATGTGCTCATTGGAGTCTTGCTACTTTTGCAACCATCCATGCCAAACTTCTTGAGAAGCTCTTGTATATTTAGATTGGTTGATGAAGATACCATCTTTGCATTGCTTGATTTATAGTCCTAGGAAGAACTTGAGCTCACCCATCATACTCATCTCAAATACCCTAGTCATACACTTGGAAAATTCTACATAAAGATGTTCATTAGTAGCACCAATACAATATCATCAACATAAATTTGAACAATTAAAGTGTCATTTTTGTGTCGTTTTACAAAAAGTATTGTTTTAACTTTGCCCTTAACAAAATCATTTTTTAAAAGAAATGTACTTAGCCTTTCATACCAAGCTCTAAGAGCTTGTTTCAAACCATACAAGGCCTTGGTTAATTTAAAGACATGATTGGGAAATTCATAATCTTCAAAACTGGGGGGTTGCTCAACATAAACTTCCTCCTCAATAAATCCATTTAAAAAAGCACTTTTAACATCCATTTGAAAAAGTTTAAAATCCATAAGACATGTATAAGCAAGTAAAATTCTAATAGCCCCTAATCTTGCTACTGGAGCATAAGTTTCATCCTAATCAATGCCTTCCTCTTGGTTGTACCCTTTGGCAACCAAACTAGCCTTATTCCTAGTGATGAAATCATGCTCATCTAACTTATTTCTATAAACCCATTTACATCCTATAATGGGATGATCTTTGGGTCTAGGAACAAGTTCTCAAACTTTCTTTCTCTCAAATTGGTTAAGTTTCTCTTGCATAGCAATCACCCAACTCTCATCATTAAAAGCCTCATCAATGGTCATTGGATCAATTTGAAAAACAAAAGCAAAATTATTATCTTAGGCTTTATAATGAGATTTAGTACTTACACCTTTAGATGGATCACCTATGATTTGCTCCTTGGGATGATTCTTAGGGTATCTCCACTCCTTATGAAGTTCTTGAACATCTTCCTCTAATGGATTTGATTAATCCTCATAATCTTATTGGTTTTCCATTTGGTCTTCAACTTCCTTTGGAGTCTCATCTTGATCCAATCCAAGCTTTTCAAATTCACCTACAAGATCATCAAGAACACTACCTTTCCTAAGATCAAATTTACTAGATTCATCAAATACAACATTTATAGACTCTTCAATTACCATAGTCTTTTTGTCAAAAACTCTATAAGCTTTACTAGTGATGGAATATCTTAAGAAAATGCCTTCATAAGTTTTAGAAGCAAATTTCCCAAGGTTATCCTTGGTATTTAATATGTAGCACTTGCAACCAGAAACTCTTAGATATGAAATCTTGGGCTTTCTTCCATTCCATAACTTATAAGAGGTTTTATTCAAAATGGGTCTTTTAAAAACTCTATTTGAAATGTAACATGAAGTGTTAATGGCTTCCGCCCAAAAATAAGTCGATAAACTATATTCATTAAGCATGGCTCTAGCCATTTCAATCAAGGTTCTATTTTTCCTTTCTACAACACCATTTTGTTGAGGTGTCCTAGGAGAGGAAAAATTATGTGAAATTCCATGTTCAATGCAAAAATTATCAAAAAATTCATTTTCAAATTCTTTTCCATGATCACTTCTAATTGTGGAAATGAAATAGCCTTTCTTATTTTGAACTCTTTTTGTAAAACTTTTGAATGCATCAAAAGCATCACTCTTATGAGTTAAGAAACTAACCCAAGTGAATCTAGAGTAGTCATCAATAAGCACATAGGCATACATTTTTCCACCTAGACTAGCAACTCTACTAGGTCCAAACAAATCCATATGAATAAGTTGAAGGGGTCTAGAAGTACTTACAATATTGTTTGATTTGTAGGGTGATTTGTATTGCTTTCCCATTTAATAAGGTCCACATGTCTTGTCCTTTAAGAATTTGATCTTTAGAAGTCCTTCAACAAGCTCATCCTTGCAAAGACTATGAAGAAGCTCCATGCTTGCATGTCTAAGCCTTCTATGCCAAAGCCAAGATTCATTGCTAATAGAAATGAAACACATGACATCTTGGTTAGCCAAATCATCTAAGTCAATCATGTAGGTATTGCCCTCCCTTTCACCTTTAAACACTACATTGCCATTAACTAAGGTGGTGACAATGCATGCTTTAGAGTCAAAGGTGACTTTATTACCCTTATCACATGATTAACTTACACTAAGCAACTTAAATTTTAAACCATCAACTAAAAGAACATTTTCAATGAGAGAAAGATTGTTCTTACTAATGGTGCCAATGCCAACTATCTTACCTTTGGCATTGTAATCAAATATGATGTTTCCACCTATCTTTTCTTTCAAATTTGTGAAGAGGCTTGCATTTTCAGTCTTGTGTCTTGAACATCTACTATCTATATGCCATTTGTTCTCCTTGGTAGTGGATTTGAGACACACCTACAAGAAAAAATTAATCATCTTGTTTTAGGTACCCAAATATACTTAGGTCCTTGGGGGTTAGGCTTGGAAGGGTCCTCAAGCTTGAGTTGAGCCTTCCTTACATAACAAAATACATTTATATGACCATCTTTCATACAATAATGGCATTTGAGTTTTGATTTGAAGGTTTTCTTAGCCATTTTGTCAAAAAATTTTGGTCTTTTCACAACATTATGACATGAATGCATGTAAGGACAAGTATTATGTTGTGATTGTAGATGTCTTTGAGCATGCCTCTTTTGATACATGAATGCATGGTTAACTCTTTGAGGCTTAGCTCTTGAGTCTAATGTAACCTTTTGATTCCTTTTGGGACTTAGAGGTTTAGTGTGTATTTTCACTTTCTTATGAATTACCTCAATACTAGAGATTTGAGGAGTTGTAGCCTTTATGAACATAGTGGGTGAAGATGTGGATGGAGATGAGCTATCAAAGCCAAGACCATGTCTCATAAGGGGTGGCCTTTGTGATACAATAAAAGTATTCGAGGCTTCTTTTCCTTTGTGAAATTTTGAGATTGAGTTTCTTAATTCTTCAACCTCAATTTTCAAAGCATTGTTTTCTTTATATAAAGATTAAAAGAGGAGTTTTTTGAAGTGATTTCCTCCAATGAGCTTTTTAAGCTAACATTGGAGGTTTTCAAGCTTAAAACAAGTTTTTCTAATTCTTCAAAATTGTCCTCTAACATAGAATGTTTTTCCTTAAAAAATTTCATTTTTGATTTATACTTTTTGCATTTCAAATTCATAGCTTTAATTAGCTCATCCTTATCATGCATATCATCATCAATATCATCACAAGATTGAGAGTTAGAGCTTACCTCATTTGATGAGTCCTCTAAGGCCATGAAACATAAGTTTGCAGCATCCTCTTCCTCTTCATCACTTGAGGAGTCATCATCCCATGTTGCTTTAAAGCCCTTCTTCTTCTTCTCCTTGTCCTATTTCTTTTTCTTATTGATGTTGGGACATTCTGTTTTTATGTGACCTTGCTTGCCATATTCATAGCAAGTAATGTCATTCTTCTTTTCTTTATTTGAGTTAAGTTGTAATTTGATGATGATCTCCTTAAGGGCTTCTTTTCTTTCTTTCTTCTCTTGATGATGTCTTTAACCCTTTTTGAGAGCATAGCAAGTTCTTCATCATCATCATCTTCACTTTCCTCTAATTCACTTGAGCTCTCACATTCCTTTTTGCTTTTGCGGGAGGATTTGAGAGCTAAGGATTTCTTTTTCTCCTTCTCTTGATTCTCTTTCTTCTCTATCAATAGAGAATTTCTTCGATAAGGAGTTTTCCAATGAGGACATCGGTTGGAACCTTTCCAAGATCCTCATTAGCTTCTTCTATGCCACCAATTCTAGCTCTATAATCTTTCTTTAGGAGAGTTTTAAGAATCTTGTAGTTTATATCATTTAAGGTGTATACTTTGCCTAATTTCTTCATGTTGGTGACAAAGGCTAGAAGCCTATTTGTCATGTCGGTGACACTTTTATTGGATTTCATCTTGAAAGGCTCATATTCAGTTGTGTATAACTAAATCTTTTTCTCCTTGACTTGCTTAGTTCTGTCATGGTAGTTTTCTAAAGATTTCCAAATGCTAAACACACTTGAACAATGTTGAACTCTACCACATTCTTCTCTTGAGAGTGTACTAAGAAGAATTGCTATGGCTCTCTTATTTTTCCCATTAGCTTTTCTTTATGCATCTACCTATTCTTCTCTAGGAACCAATTCTTCAACATCATCAACTTTTCTTGATAGAGGTTTCCATTCTTTGATTATGCAATCTTATATATCAATGACATCACTATAAATATATACCTCTATGTTATATTTCCAATGTGCATAATCGGTACCATTGAAGTGTGGCTTGAGGTGATGTATCGCTTCCGACCATTTTGATCTTTTCTCACACAATTAAGCTTGAAGAATGAGACCAAAGCTCTGATACCACTTGTTTGCCCTTATGCACTAAGAAGGGGGGGTTAAATTAGTGGGAAATTAAAAAATGGACAGAAAGAGATAGGGAAGGAGAATGAACACAATCAATTTTATAGTGGTTCAGGTATTAACTTACCCTACATCCACTCTCTAATCTCAATTGGGTATTCTACTACTAGATGATGCTTACAAGGAGTTTCAAACTCACTCCAAACATACAATGTTTTTTTAATAGCTCACACATAACCCTTACAAATGTTTCCCTTGGGCTCACACTTAAACCTATATAAGAGTTTTCTAATGGCTCACTCTCAACCCAACAATCTATGTTTTCAAGGCTAACACTCAACCCTTTGAGCTATTAATGTTCTTACAACAACCAAATGATAACAATTAAGAGGTAAGGCTTTGAGAAATAAAATTGCAAGAGTTTGGCTTAAATGAAAGTTGTTGGATTCATTATGAGGGTCTTTGAAGGGGGTATTTATAGCTGATTCCCTCTAAATTCCCATTACAAAGAGATGCCAAGAAGGATCCTCACAACAACCACAATATCTTACATTAAATGCACTATCAAAGCTGGGTCAGGGTCGCTAAGCCTTTTTCACGATCACGACTAGGATTTCGCAGTCGCAATCTTCATAATTCACAATGGCTATATCACATATGGCATCTTTTTATTGATTTTTCAATTATCCATTGGACACTTTGAATGTTGTATGAATTTTGCAATCGAGACTTCAAATTCGCGGTTGCAAATCAGGGATCACACCTTTGGTCATAGTTGCGACTAAGGTCGCAATTAAGCTGAAAAATGAACAATTTGCCTTCTGATTGTCTTGGTCATGAAATCATGGTCGCAATTGCGATTTAGTGGTTGCGGTTGTGACTTTTCTGTCTTGGGTACCACTCAGAAGTTAACTTATATACTTTGGGAGATTTTGATTTCCTTTCAATTTCAATCAATAATATGATATATTCTGCAAAACAAACACTTGAACAAATATTAGATAGCTTTCAATTTGATTGACAATATCAAAATAGAGATTGACTAAGCTTTGAAATAACTTAGGTCAACAATATGTATAAATTTTGTGAAACTTGCTACATCGCAAACTATGAACTATAACCCTTCTAAAGGGATATGTGTTATTGTACAAGTTGTATTGTTTACTTATTAAGATCATTTATCTCATCCCTTTTCTTGTGTAGTTTTAGGTAAGCATTATAAAGAGGCCAAGTGAGCATTATGAGGAAGCAAGGTGATAGCTCAAGTAATCTACTCTGCTTAGGAGATTTCCTTATCCAAGTCTATTTACATACCATGATATGCTAAGTTGCTCTTAGATGATCTGGTAGTTTTTTGGGAATCTTATTCATTAATGATTGATTTGGAGTCTTAATTATTCTTTTTCTTATGGATTATGCTTAAAATATTTTTAAACTATTCTTTCGCTAGTTAAGAATTTCTTTTATTATTGGTCATTCAAGTTAATGCATGAGATTTTAGTACGATTTTAGGCAATATTTAACCATGTATGAGAGGGTTCTATAGGCTTGGATGGCGTTATGTTTCCCTAAGCTCTAGAACCATCATATCTTAGAAGTTGAGATGTGACCAAGTTGGTATCAGAGCTACAGTTATAAGTCTAGTTTAGACTTATCTGTTTATTGGGTTGATTAATTATAATATTGGAGCATAGGAATTTTCCTTTCATGTCAATTACAATCTATCGATAGTATAGTTTCACAAAATCCTAATAAGTTATAATACTCCTTGTTATTGTTTTGTGTGCCTTATGATTCTCTTATCAGATTACCAATAAGAGTACTCCTGCTAGAGGACCCCAACCTAGAACACCTCGCATGTTGTGCAAAAAGACCTAGCCAGAGAAGTTTGAGAAGGCCGTGCTTGTGATCCACCTCAAGAGGGAGAAGATTCCTGATAAGGAGGACCCCATAGAGTGTCTAGATTATGATTGGACTCAGAGTAAGTTCAGAGTTTGGAAAGACACTACTCGAACCTAATGAAGGAAAATCGATGTTTGAGGTCCCTAATACATGCTTTGAGAGAGGACGTGGAATAGAATAAGGCTAGAATTGTTGAACAAATGGGAGACTATACACCTAAAGATCCCTAGAGGATTTATGGTATGGATGGGCATACTAGCTCTACATGCTCCTACCTGCTACTCACCATCTAGATCCCTATCTTCAACTAGTCGCAAGCCAGATAGAGATCTCATTTGCTATCAATGTAATGGCATTGGTCATATTACTCTTGATTGTCCTCCTAATGATCATTTGCCTATTCAACCTTGGAAGTTACCCGATGTTTGCCTTGATGAGGGATACAACTGATACTCGAGCTAGTAGTTAGCAGCTATAAGCCTAGTGGCATAGGACTCATATGATATGAATGACATTATATGACTACTTAGCTATTTGGCTTTTGTTTGATTTTTAACTATTTCCTATAAGATGATTAACTTTTATATGATATGAGAGTTCATTATGCTCTAATTTATGTGCTACATGATAATGATATATGATATATGCCATGATATGTGATAAATGCTATATAATATATGCCCTATGATGTGATATATATGATGTGTGCTCATGTTAAATACATGGTAAGTATGATAATATTGATACTAGGGTTAAATGGGTTAGAAGGGAGTCAGCACTGAATACCTTACTCGTTATAATAGAATGCCTCCTAAGAAGAAGGTCTGCATAGTTGCTCGACCTATTAGGGCTAATGAGAATGCAGTATCGAACACTACTTCAGATGATGCCTCTGTACTGGTGAGGTTGAGAGAGAAGTTTGACTCGAGAGTATAGACCATGGGCTTTAATGAGCAAGCCTCTTCACAAGAGGTTCAAGTTATATGAGAGTTGATAAGGGACTTGCACAAAGAATTAGATGAGCTACAAGCTCAAAGGTGAGCAGTGCCACTAATGCAAGAGGAGAATGGAGTTTCACCTCTCCTAGTAATGGCACTCGTACGGAAGGAAAGGAAGTGGCTACCCCATGAGGGAATGACCATTCTAAAATTCAAGAAATTACAACCACCTACCTTCTGTGGTGAGGAGGGTGATGACCCTTATGAATTTTTGAATGAGATGGACAAGCTAGTCCATTAACTATCTTGCTTTGATGCTTGAGTGATTAAGTTGGTAGGACTTTAACTTAAGAAGCATGCATGGTACTGGTATGAGAGGAATATTAAAGACCAGCTTTATGGAGCATATCCACCTACTTGGGTGGAGTTTAAGTAGGGAATGATGGATCAATTCTTACTAGAAGGTGAAAGGGAGGATAAGGCACTATAGTTTGAACAACCGAGGCAGAAACCTGGCTTGTTAGTGTCAAAGTATGCTAAAGAGTTTAATCGACTCAGCAGGTTCATTACTAACATTGTTCCTACTGAACCTAGTCATATCAATTGCTTCTTAAGGGGATTGATTACACCCCTATTCAACTCTTTGGCAGCAACTGAGCTCTCAACCTCAGCCAAGCTAACAGATAAGGCTAAGACAGTGGAGAAGAGGTATAAGGCTAAAAGAGCTAAGCATGCTGAATGTGAGCAGAAGAGTAAGTATAAGAGCAAGAGTCACGAAGGTGAGCATAAAGGAGGGGGAGGAGGCCTAGGAAAGGAATCTTCACTAATGACTTCAACACCTAGACTGTTTAATGGTCAATCTAAGTAAAGTTTCCCTACTTATGGCCAGTGTGGCAAAAAACATCCTAGAGTTTGCCAGAAAGTCTCTAGTGCATATCTGAAATGTGGTCAGATGGGCCATTTTATCAGAGACTACCCATAGATGAGAAATTTAAGAAATGTGACCTCGACACCTCCATTAGCTAGACGGTCTCAACCTCAAAGGCAAGGAGCCAAGAATAAGGGACCATCTGCTAGAAACGCACTGATGACAGGCAACAAGGGCAAAAGTCATGTCTTCGCTTTGAATCAATAAGAGACCCGTGCTTCACATACTGCCATCACAGGTATCATTCCCATTCAAACTTCTAGTGCAAGATGCTTAGTAGGTTCTAGTGCTACACACTCATTTATGTCTGTATGTTTTGCTAAGAGTTTGGGTAGATATAAGGAGTTATTGAATGAACCCTTATTAATGTTGACTCCTTTTGGAGAGATGATGCAATTAAAATATGTATTTAAGGACTATGAGGTAGACATTGATAGATAAAAACTTCCAGTGATGTTATTAGAACTTGAGGTACTAGAATTCGATGTGATCTTAGGAATGGATTGGCTATATGAGCATGGAGCTTGTATTGACTATAGAGAGAAGCAAGTAGAATTTTAAACCATAGATGGGGGAAAGTTTATATATTAAGGAAATAGGAATGAGAACTCTCTAAGTTTGAAATTGGCTTTGGGAGCTGAAAGGATGTTAAGGAAGGGGTGTCAAGCATACTTAGCTCATGTAGTTGATACAAATAAGGAAGCCACTGTTCGTGGCAAGAGCATACTAATGTTAGACGAGTTCATAGACGTCTTTCCAGAAGATCTATCTGGAATACCATTGGATTATACGACTGAGTTCAGCATCAAACTGCTACAAGGCATGCAACCCATATCGATACCACCATATCGTATGGCACTAGCGAAGTTGAAAGAGTTAAAGACACAGCTATATGATCTACTCGACAAAGGTTTTATCTGACTAAGTACTCTGCCATGGGGCACTCCAATGCTATTGTGAAAAAGAAAGACAGCTCCTTCCATATGAGTATTGATTACCGCTAACTAAATAAAGTCACTGAAAAAAACAAGTATCCTTTGCTAAGGATAGACGATCTAATCGATTAACTATAAGGAGCTAGTTACTTTTTGAAGATTGACTTGAGGTCCAATTATCATCAACTAGAGATATATGGCAAAGACATCAGCAAGATTACTTTTTGTATAAGATACGATCATTATAAGTTCATGATCCGACCATTTGGTCTGACGAATGCTCTGACTACTTTCATAAACTTGATGAATCGAGTGTTCAAGCCATTTCTCGATAAGTTCATGATCATTTTCATCGACAACATCCTAATTTACTCTAAGAGTAAAGAAGAACATAGAGAGCATTTAAGGATCATGTTACAGATGCTATATGATCACCAACTCTACTCAAAGTTATCTAAGTGTGAGTTTTGAGTGGAATCTATTAATTTTCTTAGGCATGTAAGTAAAAAAGGAATTCAAGTTGATCCTAAGAAAGTTGAAGTGGTAGCTGATTAGCCACGACCCACAACTATTTCTAAAGTTTGCAGTTTCTTAAGTATTTCCTGCTATTACCATAGATTTGTACAGGACTTGTCTAAGATAGCATCACTATTGACCAAATTTACCATAAAAGAAGTTAAGTTTAATTGGGAGGAGTCCTGTGAAGAGAGTTTCCAAAAGCTCAAGAAGTGCTTAATATTAGCTCTGGTTCTAGCTTTACCAGAAAGTGAAGAAGGATTCTCAGTCTACTGCGATGCCTCAAGAATAGGGCTTGGGTGTGTCCTAAGGCAAAATGGCAAGGTCATTGCCTATGCATTGTGGCAGTTTCAGAGCATGAAATAAATTACTATAATCATGACTTGGAATTGGCTACAGTAGTATTCGCTATAAAGATTTGGAGACACTAAATGTATGGAACAAAGTGCAAGATCTATATAGATCATGAGCAAAAAAGACCTCAACCTAAGGTAGAGGAGATGGGTTGAACTGCTTAAGGACTATAATTGCCAGATTCTTTGCTATCCCAGAAAGACAAATCTTGTGACAAATGCCTTGAGCCAAAAATAGATGGGAAACCTAGCCTATATGATTGTGCACAACAGACCTATCATGATGGAGTTAAAAAGACTATTTAGCTAGGGTATGAGGCTAGAGATTAGAGAATCATGAGCTCTATCGGCACATTTTCAAGTGAAGTCAAAGTTATTGGAGAAGATAAGGACTTCACAAGATAAGGATCTGTACTAGGTTAAGTTAAGGGATGAGGCTAAGAAAGGAAAGAACCTTAAGTTAAAAGTAGTCAATGAGATTCTAAAGTGTGGTAAGAGGGTTTGTGTGCCTGATGTGAATGGACTAAGGGAGAAGATATTGAAAAAAGAACATCAAACACCTTACTATGCTCATCTAGGAACTACCAAGATGTATCATGATGTAAGAGTAAATTATTGGTGGCCTAGACTGAAGAAGGATATGGCTAAGTTTATGGCATCTTACCTAACTTGCCAATAAGTCAAGTATGAACATCAATGACCCTCTGGACTGCTATAAGAGATTGAGCTACTTGAGTGGAAGTGAAAACGTATCACGATGATTTTGTGGTTAGTTTACCTAGGACCTTTAAATGATATGGCTCTGTATAGGTCATAGTAGATCGACTAACAAAGTCTGCCCATTTCTTAGAAGTTAAGACCACATACTCTGTAGCCTAGTATGTACAGTTGTACATAGATGAGATCATGAGACTACACAAAATACTGATGTCCATCATCTCAGACTGAGGCACTTAATTCACTTCGAGGTACTGGTAAAAGTTGTAAGAAGCATTGGGAACATAATAGGGCTTTAGTACTGCGTTTCACCCTCAGACAGATGGGTACTCCAAAAGGACAATTCAAATACTAAAAGACATGTTAAGATTGTGTGTCCTAGATTTTGGTGGTAGTAGGGATAAGTACCTACCTTTGATCGAGTTTGCCTATAACAATAGCTACTATTCATCCATTGGTATGGCACCATATGAATCCTTGCATGGAAGGAAATGTTGTTCTCTAGTCTATTAGGTCGAGACTGGAGACAAATATATAGAGATGCTAGAATTGCTCAAAGAGACTACTATGAAGGCACCATTGATACAAGATCAGCTGACCTTCAGTGGATAAAAGAGCAATACTGATCCCAAGAGAAAGGACATCCATTTCGCTATGGGAGATCACATTTTCTTGAAGGTTTCCCAAATGAAAGGTGTCATGAGCCTTGGTAAGAAAGGAAAGCTATCACCTTATTTTGTCAGTCCTTTGGAGATTTTGGATAAGGTTGGGGAAGTGTCTTATGGACTTGCCCTACCCCAACTTTGGCACATGTGCACCCGGTATTTCACATCTTGATGTTGAGGAAGTACATGTTAGATCCATCCATGTTCTACTATTGCCAGATATTACAATAGATGAGCAATTGTTTTATGGAGAGATACTAATAGCCATAGTTGATCGACAAGTGAAAAGATTAAGAAACAAAGAGATACCTATGATCAAGATCCATTAGCGTAATCATGGAATGGACAAGTGTACTTAGGAAGCCGAGGAAGGGATGTAGAGGAAGCATCCCTTACTTTTCAAGAACGTATGAGTAAGTATCTAAATTTGAAGATAAATTTCTTATAAGGGAGGAGAATGTAATAACCCATACCCTTATTAGGAGTTTCATGACAAATTACTTGATTTTAGAACTATTATAACAAAGTGTGTGCTTTCATAAAATTTCATGTGCTATGTGATATATGAGAAAGTGGCATGCTAGACTATTTCTAATATGTGTAAGATGAATTATGAACATGAAATAGGTGATTTATGTGAAGTGCATATGCATTAATTAATTTAAAGCATATAAAGTGAATTTTCATGTACAAAGTGATTTTTAAGCATAAAATAATTTTTATGAGCATTTCTAGAATATTTTAAATTAAATATTTTTGGGAGAATTTTAATGAAAAAAAGAAGAAAATATTTTATTTTTAATACAATTTAATCAGCCCATAAATTGGATTAAAAATTCAATTGACTAAAAGCTGAAGATACCTAAGCACTCCTAAACTAGCTCATTAATGGCAATCTTGTAATCTTGCACCCAAAACCCTAATACCTAAGCTAATATTTGGCCTTCCCTTGTAATTAACAGCTGCCATTCTATTTCTCATTAGACTTTATAGAATTTTTCTCACAAAAATTTTCTCTTGGCAGAAAAGCACAAGGTGCCTCCAAACTTTGTGATTTTGTGATCTTCTTTGTAAGTTTCCCTTTTCTTTCAAGTGAATTTTTGAGTTTTATAAAACTAATCATGAGTAATCCATATGGGGCTATATATTTTTTGATTTTCCCTTTATTATATTCTGCCTAGGCTTTTTCTTGGAGTGAGAAACCAATTTTCAACTGTGAACATATTTCTTTCTTCTCAAATCTATCAAAGGCGAACCCTAAAATCTAAAAGTTGAATTTGCATGCATATGCATTAGGGGGGTGTGATTTGTGTGTTTTACCATCCCAAATAGATTTTAATTATGTTTACATGAAAAATTTTACTCTAAATCATGCATTTACATTACTGTAATGATCAAAAAGTATGAAAAACAAGAAAAAATATGGTGGTTTGGCCAAGGTTAGGATTTTGATCCCAAGGCCTAATTTTAGTGATTGTTGATATATGTATATGAATATTACATGATTTAATTGCATAATGATTGAAGGACTAACTTTAGAAAATTCCTAGAGTGGTTTGACCTATACCTAAGGTTTCCAAAACCCTAATTAACATGTTTGGCTAATATGTGTACATGGTTAAGTGGCCCATGAATTGTGTTTTATGATGTGTTAATTGTCAATTAATAATCCTAATTTGCCTATGGGATTGATTGTATAATTCGGCCCTAAGGAGACAAGCATGACTCTTTTAGGGTTTGCTTGTTAAGTAGATATGTGTAAGAAGTATTAAATGTACCAAGTTGGAAGTTAAATTAAATTGATATTAAGATTATAATTCATTGTGTTTGGCTTTTGAAAAGTTTTTATATGAACTATTATGTGAATTAATGTGAACCTAAGAAGGCAAAGTATGCAGCACTTAAAAGTTAATATGTTATGTAGAAGTGATGAGTGCATTTTTAAGTGCAACTCAAAGTATATGTGAATGATATATGTGCATAGGGTAGTTATTGGATAACATATCATGATGTTAAGCCAATGCTAAGTATTGAATTGTAATTTTATGTTAGAGCTTAGTAATTGTTAGAAGTGTAAAGGTTACAAGCATTAAGAGCTAAGGAGCCATAAGGTGAGTAAACGTTATGTCCATGTTACAAGTAGAAGTCATCATGATATGTGAACCTTTGAGATTCTTAAAACTCGAGTTTCTTTTTATCATAAATTATAATTGTATGATTTCTTTATTAAACTTAGGTTGCCAAGGGATAATTAGTCCAAAACTATTATTGACCATTTAATGATAAGAAGAGAGCCTTTGTGATTATTGCTTTACCTTACATTCTTTCTATAATCATATAGTTGTTTATCCTTTGTTCAATAAGATAAACTTCTATTGCTACTATTATACATGTGATTGCATTCTTCAATGCTATTGTTACAAGTGATTGCCATTAGCTTTAGCTATCGTACTGTCACATCCTAACTTTATATGATGGTCCTGGAACACAAGGAGACGTAAGGTCACCCATGCCTGTAGAACTCACTTACACATATACAAATCATGCCTAGGATCATACCAAACCTTATATAATAAATCATTTACAATATTATATGAAAACCTTTAATTGTGGAAGACAGCAATTAGACACTTCACATATAATTGACAAGGAAATAATGTTTATAATTTACTCGAAAACCTTAATAAATAACATCTCAAAATAAGCATCAAAAAATAAATATTCCCGAAGCATCTAGTGACAACACTTCATAGCATGGTATTATTAATGACTTTGACAAGGAATCCCCAACTGGAGTAGAATGCTTGAGCCATCTCCTTGCCTCCCCACGTTTGCTCACCTGGAACCACATAAGGAAAAAAGGGTGACATAGATGATCTCAATGAGTAAATGATAAGGCACATACATTAACACATATTGCTTTGAAAAGGAAAATCATAGCTTATACACATAGTTCATGATTTTCAATTTATGAATCAAGCTACAATTTAGCAAGGGTTCAATTTAATAAGTTTGTAAAAATCACAGTTATAACACTTAGAGATTGAATGCTATTACTCTATCACTCAAACACTTAGAGGAGAGGTGGCCTTAAACCAGATTTCAACTCCTATCACTTAGAAGGCGTAAAGCTGATAAGGCCCCATGACTAGAACCACCCCTTTCTAGCTGAGGTGGATACACTACCCTTATCCATCGGGTTAAGACCATGTGCATAAGTTCTAATGATTACCCACATCGGCACAAAGACTTCTGCATAAAAGGTTAAAGGTACCATAGCTAGAGCTAATGGTATTCACATATAACAATAACATTTAAGGCAATAATAACATATATCACAATACCAATGGAAATTTAACTTTTGAGCAAAAGACACAAAATAGTGTAGTTCCAGAAAGAACATAAGTTAGGGCAATTATCACTAAAGAATCATTATTGGAAAAACAAAATGGTTTTTAGACCAATTGTCCTTTGGCAACCCAAGCTTTATAAAGAAATCACTTAATAATATTTGAGGATAGGATGAACTTAGGTTTCAAGATCTCAAAGGCTCACATAATATGATATCACATATTTGTAACATAACATAATGTTACTCACACTTGCAGCAAGATTACAGTGTTTACTCATATTTGTAGAATGAATACAATGTTTACTCACCTTATGGTTCCTTTGCTCTTAATTCGCATAGCCCTTGGACTTCTAAGACTCCTCAAGCTTTATCATAATATTTAATTCAACACTTAGTATTTATTCAATCATGATGCTATCCTATCCCATAACTACCCCATGCATATATAACATTCATATACATTTAGAGTTGCACATATAAGTGCACTCATCACTTGCACATAATATTTTGACTTAGAAGTTTCATACACTTAGCCTTTATAGGCCCATATGAAAATACATCATAATTCATGTTAAAATCTTTCCAACATCAACACAATATCACTATCTTAATATCAATTCACTTTAACAATCAACTTAGTACATTTAACTCTTCCATACATGCCAATTTATCATTAACTTCTGAAGTGTCATGCTTAACCCTTATGATCCATTCATTCAATTAATCACTTCATCAATTTAAGACAATTTATTCATTATCAAGTCATCATAATATCTATTTCTATATTTCCCAATCATATTCACACTCTAATCACGATATAAGGTTAAGATACCTTAAGTATACCAAAGTGCCTCTACGCTTGTCTAGGGTCATTCCTTCAACTAACATGTAATTTTATCATTTATTATACATACACACATGTCAATAATCATCAAAATATATTGCATAAAAATTATAGAAATTAGGATAAAAATCCCATGGTAGGCTAAATACATCATCAAGGGAAAAATTGAATTTTTTATACTTTTTGCACTTTTCGTCTATTACAGTAATATATAGAAACATGGTTTGAACTAAAATTTTTCATATAAATACAACAAAAATTATTTTAGAACATTACTATACATGAATCCACAGCAATAGGTGTGATATGTACATGAAAATTCTAATTTTAGTTTCCAAGATGCAAAAACATGAGTTTTCTTATTTTCGGTATTTTCTGGTCATTATAGTAATATGTAAACAGGTGATTTAAACTATTATTTTTCATTTAATCATAGAAAATATCAGTTTAGAACATCTTCATGTATGATTTGTAATAATTATGCAAAAAAATTCCAAGTTTTAAGGCTTAGGGTGAAAAATATAAGTTTTCACACTTTTCGTTCATTATAGTAATATTTAAACACATGATTTAAATCATTATTTTTCATCCAAACAAAAATACATATCAGTTTAGAATATTAAACATCACAATTTGGTGGCCATAGAGTTATCAAAACATAGAATTTTCTAACTTTCAAGTTCTAGAGCGAAAACCTTGAATTCTTTTGTTTTATGAAACTTTTCGGTCATTATAGAAATATGCAAAAATATAATTTAATCCAATATTTTTCATCAAAACACATCAAAAACCAGTTTATAATGCAATGGTATAGAAATCATCTCCCTTTAGTGATGTTTATGCATAAAAATTGTAATTTTAGGTTACAGGATTCACCTTTGGAGAAATCGCGCGGAAAGATTTGTGTTTTTGGTAGAGAATTAGATTTCTCTCTCAAAAACTCAATCAAATAGAATTAAATCTATAAAACCAGTAAATGTCAAGTTCAAAATAATTTTCTCATAATTTATTTCATATAAATCATATGGGAAATTGAAAAAAAAGAAAAACTTATGAATACGAGCGAGAAATAACAAAGTTTAAAGGTGTTTTCTTAATTTCGGTAGAGAGACTTGTTTTGAGAGAATTTTCTTATCAAAATGCAAAAAAAAATAGAGTGATGGCTACTGGGATGAGAAGTGCTAGCTGAATTTTAGGTATTAAAATGTAGGGTTTTGGGCAATTTTGCAATAATACCCTTAATGAGCTAGGTTAGGAGTATTTTAGTGTAGTGGATTTTAGGTATTTGGATTTTTTAATTAATTTAGGGGCTGATTATAAGTAATTAAAAATAAAATATTTTATTAAAAATAAAATATTTTTCTTATTATTTCCATTAAAATTCCCCCCAAAACATTTATTTAAAAGTTATTTTAAAAATACGCATAAAATTATTTTATGCTTAAAAATCGCTTTTTTACATGAAAATTCATTTTACGAAAAATAAATTATTTCATGCTAATGCATTTTATTTAAATCATTTATTTTCTATAATAATTCATATTAGGCATATTAAAATTAATTTAACATGCCCTAAACTCATAAATCACATCACACATGAATTTTCATATAGTCACATAATTTGTCATAATAACTTTGAATTCAAATAATTTGTCACTAAAACTCCTAGGGTAGATATGGGTTGTTACACAAACCTATGAACCCTTATATGTAGAAATCCTCATGCTGATACAGAAAATCATCAGAACCTATGCACATGGTCTTAACCTAATGGATAGGGGTAGTGTATCGACCTTCGCTAGAAGGGGCAGTTCTAGTTGTGGAGCCTAACCAGCTTTATGCTTCTTTATAAGTTGGGAGTTGGACTTTGGTATGATGCCACATCTCCCTTATGTGATTGAGTGAATAAGGAAATGCCATCACTCTATAAGTTACAAGTTTGATTTCTGCGAAACTTGCTAAATCACAAACTATGAACTATGAATCCTTCTAAAAGGATATGTGTTATTGTACAAGTTGTATTGTTTACTCATTGAGATAATTTATCTTACCCATTTTCTTATGTGGTTTCAAGTGAGCATTATAAGGAGGTAAAGTGATAGATCAAGAAATCTACTATGCTTAGGAGATTTCCTTGTGCAAGTCTATTTACATACTATAATATGCAGAGTTGCTCTTAGATGCTCCGGGAGTTTTTTTAGAACATTATTTATTGATGATTAATTTGGAGTCTTAATTTTTCTTTTTCTTATGGAATGTACTCAAAGTATTTTTAAACTATTCTTCCACTAGTTAAGGATTTCCTTTATTATTGGCCATTCATGTTAATGCATGAGTTTGTGGTATGATCCTAAGCAGTGTTTAACCATGCATGAAAGGGTTCTATGGGTATGGGTGACCTTATGTCTCCTCATGTTCTAGGACCATCATTTCTCAAAAGTTGGGATGTGATAGTATGTAAGCATGTTTAAAATCTAAATCCAAATATTAAATCCAAATCCCAATCAATCTTCTTTCCCCTTTTGTTTTCTAATTTAATTAGTTTAATTTGGAATTAAGGAGCGATTATGCAGTTTCCTTAGAATCCATAATGACTAGAGGAAACACTCTGCTTAATTTGTGGATGTTTTATTTTACTTTTCTCTATGCTTATGCATTAATCATGATATTATAATTTTCATATAATATTTGTCATCCATGAAATTAATTTTCTAAGTCAAATTAAACTTAAGAGACAAATTTAGATTATTCAACCAAAAACTAGTCCCTAAATTTAACTTAGTTTAAAGGATAGTTATTTTTGTCCTTCGATAAATTAATTGCAAAATTAATGAATTGGAGTGACAAATTGGGTTTTTCCTTAATTTCCCCATTTCAAAATAAATTAGGGTGGCAACTCCTGAAATCATTTTTCAAATAACAAATCAATAATTTGAATGATAGCTATTCTAATCGTGAGCACTGAAACTTGTTCTATAACTACCTTAAAAATCGTTTGGCCTTTCCTTAAGGCAAAATTCCTCTAAGCAAGGGAGGGCATTCGGGCGAGGTCTCACACTAGGTAGCCATACCTAATACTTCCCTCTTTGTGTTATCATAGGCCTTTATAATTTGGTTAAAAGGTGTAAAGTATGAAGCCTCTAACCCTAAATAGCTTACTACTTTTAGTGGACAGACATTTAAAGCATACCCATTATCTACCAATACCATAAGAACTGTCTTCCCCTTAGTTAGGACTGTTATGTATATGGCATGAGTGTGGTTTAGCTCCCTTTTAGGCAAGTGATGGCCATTGAAAGAGATGGAGGTAGCTTTTGTAGTACTGGTGAGAGAGGCCATTAAAATTTTAGGGGTGATATCTATAGGAGTTTGGCATTGGTTCAATGCCTTACAAAGAGCTTAGTGATGAGGGTAAGAAGAATGAATAAGGATCTAGATAGATATGTTGGCTTGGGTGGCTTTAGTATTTTTAAGCTACTTGAGGATAGGATCGTCATCAGGTTCAATGCTTCCTTTTATTTCTTCAGCATAGGGTGGTATAGGTTGGACGAGTGGCTGGCCATCTTGTAGGGTAAGTGCTTGGTAAATCCTATCACTTTTGGTTATGCCATCAATTCCTCTACAAGGTTGCTTAAGTCCATAACACAACAATATTGAGAAGTTGATTGAATTAAAGAGACAGGATCAACTATGAGACCAATAGTGGTAATGAGGCTAATTTGGTGGTTTGGAAGAGGATTGGTCGAAATGTTGGGTTTAGGTTTAGGAGATATGATGTCCCCACTGTCTATAAGATCTTGTATCTTATGCTTCAAAGTTTGACACATCTCTGTCTTATAGCCAATCCCCTGATAATACTCACAATACTTATTAGCATTTATAGTTTATAAGAAATGGATCAGGATGAGCCCCTAGTTCCAGAGGCTTGACCAGTTTGGCTTCTAGAGCCTTCTTGTATACCACCTCTAAAGGAACCCTTAGCTTGGTAAAGTACCTTCTTTCTAACTTCAATGGCTGATGATGGGAAATGGCATATACTTTCCCTTCCTTTTTATTAGTTAAGGTGGTGACATTGGCTTAGTAGGGGTTGTACTTCCTATATCTGTTATTGGTGGTCTAGTCTTTGATGTGGCCACTTTGGATCAATTCTTTTATTTTAGAGGCAGTAGCAATAAGGGCTTTAAAGGTTGGGAGGTACTGAGTGAGGAGATGATTATAGTATACTAGTAAAAGGTTTTTCATAATTATATCCACCTGCTCTTACTCAATTGGTCGGTTTACCATTTGTGCTGCTTTCTCTCTCCACCTCATAAGGAACAAGGAGAAAGATTCCTTCGAATTTTGTTTGGTAGTTTCTAGATCTCTCGTTATGACATCTACTTCAATAATATACTCGTACTATTTGACAAATGTATTATAGATGTTATCCTAGGTCCTTTTTTGACTTATATTTAGGTCAAAAAACTATTTCACAGCAGTTCAGCTAGGGATTATTGAAAAAACTGAGCAACGAACTCATTATCAACCCCTACAAAAGCCATTGCCCTCATATACATCTTCAAGTGAGTTTTAGGGCTGGTCATCCCATTGACTATATCTAGCATTAGCATTTTAAACTTTGGCAAAATTTTAGCAATAAGAAAGAGAGCTAAGGAATTGGCATCAATCACATCATCATGTTTCTTAATGTTTTAAGGGTTTTTTCCATAGCTTCAAACTTTTCTATAAAGGCTTTAGTGTTTATATGGGAAAAGATTCCTTTCCTCAAAAAGGATTCAAAGGAGAAGGAGTGACAAAATGGGTGACCTTTGGGATTTGCATGAACTATGAGGTGATAGATAGTAGGGTGACATTTGGAATTAGGACAAAGGGTGAAATGACATTTAAAATGCGAGGGACATCAACTACAACTTTTCCTTTATTGGTCAAGTTAATGGAAATAATAAAGGAGGAGGATATAATTGCAATAGCTTAGGTTAGGCTAGGAATGGTTTGGATTGATGCTAAATTTGAGTTAATTGAGTTAAGACTAGCTTGATTAGTCATAGCCTAAACCTCCTCTATGATGGACTATCTCTACTATTTGAATTGGGCCTATTGAGCCTCTAAAACAGCTTGAAAATTCCTCTCTTGTCTTAAGAGAAGATCCTTAAGAATGTATTCAACTGATTTTCTTCTTCTAGACTAGTTGCATTTAAATCACTTTCTTTTAATCCATTTATTCCTTTGGCCATCTCAAGAACCTTATACTTTCATGGCTTAGGGATGTAGAGCTGATAGAGCGGATGACCGAATCATAGTTCCACCTTCTCCACACGAAGGACACGATCCTTGGGCAATGGATTTACCTAAATAGGTGGGTGAAAAGCCTTTAACTAATTAAGTAGGAATCAAGGAAAAACCTCTCAACATGATCCTTAGGCAATTGACTTGCCTTGAACAAGTGCGCAGGAAGCTTTTAACTAGTTAAGTAAGAATTAAGGAAAAATCCCCCAACTTGCTTTTCAAAGCAAGGAGCAAATGCAAAGCAATTTGCTTAAAGTTAATGCTTTTCAAGATCTAAAGCTCCTCCTTTAAAGTGTGGAGAGGTTCTTTATATATAGAGGGAGCACTGAAGCATAGAAACTATCAATTTTCGATGTGGGATTGCAGAAAATTTGAAAGATGCATGAATTACTACACAAGGCTCTACAGTACCATAAAAGCCTATGTGAATATGCCACGAATGGCTCTACAATGTTGTAGAAGGCTCTATGGTAGTGCTACAGGGCTGTGCAGCATCCAGCCTTAATTCACTTATTTAGCCCAATTTCTCATCAGTTTTTCATGATTAATTCCACGTGCATTGGCCTTTGTATTAAGTCTCTGATGGTTTAAAGATGGTTTAGAAGTCCTAATTAATTCTTTTTTTTACTGAAGTTTTAGCCCATTTTCATCCATTTCTCATCTATTTTTCATGATTGCACTTGCATTGGCCTTTGTATTGAGTCCCGAATGGTTTAAAGATAGTTTAGAAGTCCTAATTGATTCTTTTTTTGACTCTAGGTTTAGAATTCTTGAAAGTGTAGAGTTGAGGGTTCATAATGTTTGGTTCCTTACTATAAACACTTGGAAGACCTTATAGAAAACTTTCACAAACTATCATTTCATTATTTGCCTTAGGCTAAGAATTAGTTTGCAGATGTGTTAGTGACATTTGCATCGATGTTGGATATGAGTGATAGAGAAATAATTAGACCTATGATGATTGAGGTGAAAAGGGAGCCGGAATACCACATTATGTGTATGAACATTTTGTTGGCTAATCAGAAGCCTTGATTTTAAGAAATTTTCAACTACCATTAGAATGAGAAATCCCTAAAAAGGGCAACCAAGTCTAAAAAGGGAACTTTGGCTAGCCAGCAATTTTATCCTAAATGGCATTGTACTATATAAAAGGATATGGGACAATTTACACCTAAGGTGTGTTGCTAAAGATAAAGCTCAGCAAATGATGGAATGGGTGTATGGCACTGAAGAGAGTCCCCATATAAACAAGATTACATTTTCCTTGAAAATAATAGATTTGGGATATTTATGGTTGAACCTGCATAAAGATTATGCTAAATTTGTACAGAAGTCACATAAATGCTAGCCATATGCTAAACTTCAAAAGTAGCCTCCTGTGCCTTTAAATATGATCACTACTCCATGGTCTTTTGTGACTTAGGTATTGATTCATCAAAAAGATAAGCTTTAAATCTTCTAGTGGTCATGAATACATCCTAGTTGCAATATATTATTTTCAAAATGGACTGAAGATGGTCCATATCAAGTGCTGAATTCTAAGAAAGTGGCTCATTTTATCTAAACTAACATCTTTTATTGGTCTAGAGTTCCTTTCAAGATTATTATAGGTAATAGGTCCATTTTTCAAAAGGAAGTGGTCCGACTATTGAAGAAGGAGAAGATTCAACATCACAGTTCCTCACATTACTGCTCTCAAACTAGTAGTGTAGTGGAAGCAACTAATAAGACATTCAAAACACTTATGTAGAAGATGATTGACCATTACAAAAATTGGCATCAGTAGCTACCATTTGCCTTATGGGGATACCAAACTTCCATCCGTATCCCAATAGGTGCAACTTTTGATTCATAGGTATATGATATGGAAGTTGTTTTGCCAATTGAGTTTAAGATCATATCAGCCAAAATTATGTAGGAAAGTATGTTAAAAGAAGTAGAATGGATAAAAGGTACTATGATCAGCTCAACACCATTGACAAAAAGAGGATGGATGCTTTGTATTAAAATAAGGGCTGTCAATAGAAAAATATCAAGGTATTTTAATAAAAAAGTCAGAGATAAAGGCTTAGAAAAGGGGAATTTGGTCTTAGAAGAAATTAGAGTTCTAGTGCATGATCCTAGATAAAAATTCAAACTGAATTAGGCTAGGCCTTACATGTTTAAAAAGATCTTGTCAAGTGGAGGAGCCATCCTCATGGATCTAGATGGAATAGAGTTTGTTAATCCATATAACTTGGATCAAAAGAAGCATTATTTCGTTTGAATGTTAATTTTGTATGTAATTTTCATGCATCATGTAAATTAGAACTACGTACACTTGATTCTCTAAAAAAATGTTAAACAATCAAAACTAAATATGAGTAAGGAGATACATAGGTAGCATATTAGGGTATGATCCAAATTTTCAAATCTTTATTGTTTAGTTCTCTACTTGCATTTTAAAAAATAATGATAATGATAATAATAATAAAAGTAAAGCTCGCTAAGTTGAAAACTTGAAAGAGTAGCTTAGGCAAAAGTTTATTGCAAATAAATGATGTATTATTTAAATTTTATTGAAAGAATGAAATCTACCTAAACACAAGATCTAATAAAGAGACTACTATCCATGGCTATATCTAAAGCCCTAAAAATCTATAGTCTTAAAAAAAAAGGTCTAAACCACCTTTTTTTTCCCTTTTGGATCATCTTCCTCAAGTGCTTTCTCTATGGCATCTTCATCTTCTATCTTGCACAGTAATGCTTCCCTTCTTACCTTCTCTACTGACCAAAATGTAGTAGCCCACCACAGATCATAAGCCTCTAACCTATCAAAGTAGTGAGATGGAAGAATAGTTTGAAAGCCTAGAGCCCAACCATTCATATCCTTAGCCATAGTAGGAGGAATTAGAGTAGACTCAAAAGAGGCACCATTCGGGGGCACTTCTTATGCATGACCCATTTGTCTCATCACTCTAGTACCTTGGTAAAAGGTCACCATATGCAACCTAAGTAGATACCAATCCTATAGCCAAAGCTCATAGTCTTGAACGTCCTAATCTTGTACTAAGGGCAAAGACACAGCAGCTCTTTTAGAGCCAATTCAAATAGCCACGAGGTCTATTCCCACTCAGAATTGAACTTTATCACTATCTTGCAGGGCCTGTACAAAGAGATTGAATAATCCCTTTGAGTAGGAGGAGAAACCACATTTAAGTGATCTATTGGTTATATCTATTTTGGAATATGACTATGTGAGTAAAAAGAGAAAAAAAGAAAAAGAGAAAGAATAGGAGTAAAAGGAAAAAAAGTAGAAAGCATACCTGTAAAATGATTGGGCTCATAAACTAAGGCCCCTCACATCTATATGCTCGATCCAAGCTAAGAATGATCTTAGCTAAAACAATGGTAGCAATCATGTGACCCTCCACCATTTGGGTCACTAACTCTATCACCTTTGATATCCTCTAACCCACAGAGCCTATAAAGAGAAAGCCTAAAGCCAAGCAAAAAGATAAAGATCGCATCTAGCAATTTTACTAATCATCCTCTTCAAAATCCTAAGGATCATGGAACTCGGCTATCACAATAGTTAGATCAACCTAATCCTCCATAACCATAGGGCTAGTAATTGCCATATCCAATCCTAATAGCCTTTAGAAAGAAACCTACCCATTCAAGTAGAGCAGTCAGACCTACCTTAGTATTATATCCTAGGAGTACACTAAACTCCTTGAAAGTAGGGACATCTCATCCATGCTAGCCCTAAACTAGAATACTTGAAATGCAGGATCCCAAAACTTTAGACAAGGTTTTAGAAAGTCTTAATCAATCTTCAAACCCCTTAGGGTTAGCATGGCACTAATCCCAAACTTCTTTAAATTAATGTGCTCCATCTATTCAAGGTTCTTAGTCCATAAATGCATGAGTGGCTAAAGTAGGGCTTTATGAAGGAAGAAAATATATGTAAAAAAGGAACAGATAAAAAGGATAAAAAAGAAAAAAGGAAAGAAACACAAGGAAAAAAAAAAGGAAGCAAGTTAGAAAGAGTAAAAACAAATAAGTTCTGTTAGGTAGAAAAGGCTAAAGTGAGGTTTAGAGCACCAAAATAGCCTATATATAAAGGAAAGGGATGAAATTCACTAGAGCCACTGCACAACATGAGTGCAGTCACTGCAGGTCCTCCTATAGTATTGCAAGTGGCCTCGTGATCAGTGCAGGATTGTTTATGGTTGTTGTGTCATCCTAAAAGAAAAAATGAGAAGAGGACAAGAGAAACAAAGAGGAAAAATGGATATATTAGAGTCCTAATGTGCATTGCATAACATCATATACATGTTCCTTGCATAAATAATAAAATAAGTCATAAGTATACATAGCATAAATTGGTCAATACATCATGTTCTACAAAAAATGCATACATGCTTTTATCTATAAAATTCAACATAGAATCTATATAGTTGACATGATGGGAAATGGAAAAAAAAAAAAAGCTAGTACCTACCACACTAATGCTTCCTTCTTGCTAATGGAGGCCCAATATCCTTATCCTTTTGGAAACCACTTGGAGTCAAGGACGTAAAGAGCATAGTTTACAGTCGACTAATGTTGCGCGATTTCTGCAAATGCACAGGTCGTGAACAAGTAATATAATAGTGAAATAAGTGTCGATCTCACGAGGAAGGGTTGACAAGTAACAAAACAATTGAATATTCTATTATTTAGAAAATCAACTATGAGAAGTTGTATTTTAAGCTAAAGTAAAGTTCAAGTAAATAAATGATGATAATATGAAATAAGATTAAAGGCTTAGAATTTAGAATTCATCAATTGATTACTTATGATTACTTTATATTTTTTTAGATTGGATTATTTTTGCTGGAATTAATGATTTGATTTCCCTAAATTATATGATGTTCTGTCTCAAGATACAACAAGTGTGCTCATATTAACCTTATATCTACTCTTGTGATCATAAGCAATTAACACAAACCCATTAAGTTTTATGGAAATCTTTTAACAATCACAAAGGAGTATTCTTATCTCTAAGCAATACATTCCCTAGGTCAATTATCCTAATGAACTAATATTGTGCTTCCACTCTCGCTACTTCACATAATATCTTAAATCATGCAATTAATGGCCAGTTAATTACAAGCATTAAGTTCTAAGATAAAAGATTAATTCCAACAATCAAACCCAATCAATTAAATATAAATAATCATATGCAAATTAAAAGATTACATCTAAATCCTAGAAAATAAAATTAGCTATTCATAATTAAAAGAGACGAAACCATTAAATTAACAATAAAAATAATAAACATAATAATAACTTATAATTAAATTCAAGAATAGAGTTTAGAGAGAACTTGTTTTGAGATACAATCTTTGATAAACTTGAGCTCCAAAAACTCCTCCTCTTGATAAAAATAACATAAACAAAAAAGAAACCTAATCTATTTTTTTTCTCTCTAAATACTTTTTTGATGGATTTCTTTGATGCCATTTCCTTTTGCCAAGCATGGTATTTATAGACATGTTTGGTGGAAGAATTCAAGTTCCATTAAAATTCTTACATCAAAAATCAACATTGATGGTTAGGTTGGCCACCAACCATTGAATTCCTTCATCAATATTCAAAAATAGTTAGGTTGGCTACCAACCATTGAATTCCTTTATCAATATTCAAAAATGGTTAGGTTGGCTATCAACCATTGAATTTTGGCCATTAACCATTGAATTTATTTCTCATGGATTGAAAACTTGAATCATTGCTTGCATCATTATTTTTATGACATCACCATCTGCATCATTTATTTTATTGCATCATTGTGACATCATTTTGATCAGCAAAAATAAAATAAAAATACTTAAAATATATTATAATTTATTTATAAATTGTAGAACTATTTATTTCTAAAAATATGTAATAATATTATTGCATTTTCAAGAACTGAGCTAAAATTTAAGTTTAAACAAATAAAATAACTCTAAAAATATAGAGTTATCACACCTCCAAACTTAAGTTTTTGCTTATCCTCATGCAAAAGAAAATTCAAAACCTAAACTAGTCCACTTTCGTAGGAAATTACAATTGCATTTAGCGTATGCAACAAACCTTTAAACCCCTAGGTGTCCCACAGAGGACGAGTTATAGTCTCGTGGGGACTTCCAGTGGTGATACCCACAAACACCTATAAAACTCTAAACCTTCAAATATTTATTTCAAAAAGGAAATTTAATCTTCTTATGCTTAGTTTGAATAATTTTTCAAAGGTCTCAAGAAATTAATATTCACGAACAACATATCAATAGTATTACAAGTCAAGCTTCTATCTCAGGTTCAAAATAATCCTCATCTTAATCATGCCCTGAATAACCATGCATTAAATCAATCGTAAAGAAATTGTTGCACTTCAGATAGGCATATACACACTAATATCTTTAAATGCCTCTATCAAAGGATATAAAATAGATGTACAAATCTCATAAGCATATTAAAGCACACAATCTCTACTAATGGAATTCACAAATCAAAAGAGATCAATAGGTCTTGACTAGGCTTGTAATGGGGCTAACACAAGGTATCTTGGCTAAACAAAGAACAGGTTAAATGAAAAAAAGTAAAATAATTATGCCAAGTTTACAAAATCAATAGCTTTAAATAAAGGAATTATATTAATGAAGGATCCCTTTTATCTTCAGTATCATTCTTCGTCAATGTTTTCTTCTTTTAAGCCCCCTTCTTCTTTTTTTTTTTTCTCTCCACTTTTTTTTTTTTCAACAACACCATTTTAAGGGTAAGCAAGAATTACTAACTTTTATTTTATTCAATTTTCTTGCTTTCCCCCAAACTTATTTTAAGCAGAAAGTGATCTTTTAAAATGAATAATACTCTCAATTATTAGAGATCCTTATTTTTTTTTTTAAACTTCAATAATTCCCTTTTCTTCATTAGAATGTAAACTTGACAAAATTATCTCACAAACAGGGTGAAGGATAACAATTAAGGTTAATAAACAAAGAAAAGAAGGCTAAAATTAACAAGGCATAAATGGGTAAACTAGGGAAAAAAATTAAAATAAGGGTGGACATAAGTAATAGGCTAAACAAACAATGCCTAAATCTTATCTCTCTTTCAAAATGAATTCAAAATTTTGCCTCAAAAGTTTGCAAAAACATGTTCTAAGATAGGTGAGGTAAATGAAGATAGAAAATATGTACAAGCCCTCTCTAAGTAAGCATACACAAATTCAATGCAATCAATATAATGCAAAGCAAAATAAAACATAATCTTATTAAAAGTTAATTTCTTACCCAAAATAGTTGCTCAACCTGAAATACTTTAATGAATTGTCCATAAATATCAATTATAATCTATCATTGGCCTTTCATCAAATTATTTAATATAAGCATATTTTATCAAAAAAAAAAATTATTAGATTTATTCATCAAAACACAAAAGAAATGACAGAAAATAAAAAAAACAAACTAAACTTCCCCCAAACTTGCAATTGACATTGTCCTCAATGTCAAAGAAATAAATCAAAAGAAGAAGTACTCCCTCTTGTAGAAAATTGGATTTCAAATTGTAAGCAGGGTGTGCATTCCATCTCTTTATTTCCTATAAAACATCATGAAACAACTAAAGGCAAGTATGAGAAATTAATCATAGAATTTTTTTTTGTATATAATTTTTTTAAATTTTTTTATTTTGGAAACTAGAGAAAAAAAAATAAATAAAGAAGTTAGAAATTTGGGTTGCCTCCCAAAAGCGCTTAATTTATAGTCTTTAGCTAGACTTTCTCAGAATTTTGATCACGTAGCCTCTTTTAAGGAGTAAACCATCCATTGTTCCACCAAATCTCCATTGAAATAAGGTTTAAGGCGTTGTCCATTTACTTTGAATGTTTCTCCCACATTGTTTTGCAGCTCCACAACTCTGTGATGATGTACCTTCACTACTTGAAATGGTCCTGACCATCTGGATTTCAACTTCCCTGGAAAAAGTTTCAAACATGAGTTAAAAAGCAATACCCATTGGCCTTCCTCGAAATGCCTCTTACGGATGTGTTTATCATGCCAATGTTTGGTGCGCTCTTTATAAATCTTGGCATTTTCATAAGCTTCCAGTCGTATCTCTTCAAGCTCACTCAATTTAAGTAACCTCTTGCGACTAGCAACTTCCACATCCATATTCAACTTTCTTATTGCCCAGTAAGCTTTATGTTCGAGCTCCATGGGTAAGTAACATGCTTTACCAAAGACAAGTCGATATGGAGACATACCAATTGGGGTCTTGAAAGCAGTCCTATATGCCCACAGAGCATCATCCAATTTGAGTGCCCAATCCTTCCTAGAGTTATTCACTGTCTTTTCTAAAATATTTTTCAATTCTCTATTTGAAATTTCCACCTGACCACTCGTCTGAGGATGATACGGAGTGGCTACTCTATGGTTGACTCCACTTTTCTTTAACAAAGCGTCAAAAGCCCGGTTACAAAAATGGGAGCCTCCATTACTGATAATGGCTCTCGGAACACCAAATCGAGAAAAAATATTCTTCTTAATAAACCTCAGCACAACTCTAGAATCATTGGTAGCACTTGCAATTGCTTCAACCCACTTCGACACATAGTCGACCGCTAGCAAAATATATTGATTGTTTAGGGATGAAGGGAATGGCCGCATGAAATCAATCCCCCAAACATCGAATATTTCAACCTCTAAAATCCTATTAAGTGGCATATCTTGCTTTCTAGTTATGTTCCCTGTTCTTTGGCAATGATCACAAGACATCACAAAGTTTCTAACATCCTTATACATAGAAGGCCAATAAAAACCACATTGCCATATCTTTGCAGCTGTCTTATCTGTGCTTGTATGCCTCCACTTTCCTTAGAGTGACAATGCTCCAAAATGCTTGGAATTTCCTCCTCTGGCACGCATCTTCTGATCATCCCATCTGCACAATACTTGAAAAGTAATGGTTCATCCCAGAAATAATACTTGACATCTGCAAAAAATTTCTTTTTCTGATGATAAGAAAAATCACTAGGAATGATTCCACTAGCCAAGTAATTGACAAAATCAGCAAACCATGGAGTTGATCTCTTCACTACCCATAACTGCAAAATAATCATTGACTGGTTCATCATCTTCAGCTGTTCGTTCTCATTCCAATCTAGACAAATGGTCTGCAACTACGTTCTCCACTCCTTTCTTGTCCTTGATTTCTAAGTCAAACTCTTGAAGCAAAAGTACCCATCTGATCAATCTGGGTTTGGCATCTTTCTTGGACATTAGGTACCTAATTGCTACATGGTCTGTGAAGACTATAACTTTTAACCTAACCAAGTAGGAGCGAAATTTTTCTATCGCCACTATCATTGCCAACATCTCGTTTTCAGTAGTTGCGTAATTTTTTTGTGCATCATTTAAGATATTGCTAGTGTAGTATATCACATGTACCTTTTTGTTCTTTCTTTGGCCTAAGACAGCTCCAATTGCAAAGTCACTTGCATCGCACATGATTTCAAATGGCAAACTCCAATCGAGCGATGCAATAATGGGAGCTGAAATCAAAGCTTTCTTTAACCTGTCAAAAGCACTCAAGCACTCTTGGTTAAAATCAAAAGTAGCATCTTTATTAAGTAAATCACAGAGAGGCTTAGCAATTTTAGAAAAATCTTTGATAAACCGACGATAAAAACCAGCATAGCCAAGAAAGCTTCTTATCCCTTTTACATTGGTAGGTGGAAGCAATTTTTCAATAATCTCTACCTTTGCCCTATCTACCTCAATTCCTAGTTGAGAAATTTTATGCCCCAAAATGATTCCCTCTTGTACCATAAAATGGCACTTCTCCCAATTTAGCACTAAATTACACTCAACACAACGTTGCAAAACTTTTCTCAAGTTTTCTAAGCATGCATCAAATGAAGAACCATACACAGTAAAATCATCCATGAAGACCTCCATGGACTTCTCAACAAAATCAGAGAAAATAGACAACATGCAATGTTGAAAAGTAGCAGGGGCATTACACAAACCAAAAGGCATTCTTCTATATGCAAAAGTACCATAGGGACATGTAAAAGTGTTCTTTTCCTGATCTTTAGGAGCAATAGGAATTTGAAAATACCCTGAATAACCATCTAGAAAGCAAAAATATGCATTACCTGCAAGCCTTTCTAACATTTGATCAATAAAAGGTAAAGGAAAGTGATCCTTTCTGGTAGCATTATTCAGTTTCCTATAGTCAATGCACATTCTCCAACCTGTTATAGTCCTAGTGGGAATCAATTCATTATTATCATTTTTCAAAACAGTCATCCCACCTTTTTTAGGCACTACATGCACAGGACTAACCCAAGAGCTATCAGAAATGGGATAAATTATTCCTGCATCTAACAATTTAGTAATCTCAGCCCTAACTATTTCTTTCATGTTTGGATTCAACCTACATTGATGTTCAATTACAGGTTTGTGGTTATCCTCCATCAAAATTCTATGCATGCAAATAGTTGGACTAATCCCTTTAATGTCAGAAATATTCCAACCTACTGCTGATTTAATTTCCCTCAAAATTCTCAATGTTTTCTTAAGTTGAACATCATTCAAGTTTGCATTCGCAATCACAGGTAAAGTATCATTGGGACCAAGAAATGCATACCTAAGATGTGCAGGAAGTGGTTTCAACTCAAGAACTGGTGCTTGCTCAATTGATAGTGGAGGAAGTGACTTACCTTTTTCCAATTCTTCAAATTGTGTCTCCTATAGAAAGGCATAGGTGAACTCCCCTCAAAAAGATTAGCAATTCTGGCAACCTCATGATTTTCATTCTTGCTAGTTACTCCATTAACCAAGCATGTTTCTAGGGGGTCCGCAAAATGCTTTTCCTCTAAGAATTTTTGAACTTCCTTATCAATGACATCAATTTGAAAGCAACAATCCATGATGGCAGTTTGTTTTTCTACTTTAGCAATGTCAAACTTAATCTCCTCATCACCTACCCTCAAAGTCAATTTGCCATGTTTTACATTAATTAAGGCTCCTACTATTGCTAAAAATAGTCTTCCAAGAATCAACGGGATCTCAACATCCTCATCCATGTCCAATACCACAAAGTCCACAGGTATATAAAACTTACCAATTTTTAACAAAACATTTTCAATGATACCTACTGGATACTTAACAGAACGGTCAGCTAATTGCAAGGTCATTGTGGTTGGGGTTAGCTCACCCAACCCTAATGTCTTACAAACAGATAAAGACATAAGACTAACACTAGCTCCTAAATCACATAAAGCCTTTTTAAATTCAGTGGTACCAATTAGACAAGGGATAGAAAAGTTACCTGGATCTTTGAGCTTTTGTGGAAGTTTGTTCTGAATAATTGCACTGTACTCCTCAGTAAGTGCTACCACAGCATGCTCCTCAATCTTTCTCTTGTTAGACAGTAAATCTTTAAGAAACTTCACATAGGATGGCATTTGTGCCAAGGCTTCAGCAAACAGTATGTTTATGTGAAGTTGCTTAAAAATTTCTAGAAACTTCTCATATTGTTTGTCTAACTTCTGCTGCTTCAATCTTTGAGGATAAGGAATGGGTGGTGCATAAGGCTTGACTTGTGAAGGTTTAGATACCTCCTCTTTCTTCTTCAGCTTGATTCATTGGGGTATCTTCTTTTGAAACTTCACCACTATATTCATTTCTTTTCTTCGGTACCATTTCTTCAAGTTGCTTGCCACTTCTCAAAGTAATTGCCTTACATTGTTCTCTAGGATTAATTTCAGTTTTGCTAGGCAATGTACCTTCAGGTCTTGCATTAAAAGAGTTAGCCATTTGCCCCATTTGAAACTCCAAATTTCTATTTTGGCTAGCAATTTGATCGAATTTCATCTCCAACTTGTCATATTGTTTCTCTAATTTGTGAAACCTTTCTGTAATTTGCTCCAATGAATTTCTCCAAAGCAGTTTCGTAGGAAGGCTTGATTTCTTGTAGTGTTTGGGATGGAATTTGATTTCTCCCTTGAAAGTTGGATTGGTATGGTGGCCTTAGATTGCTTCCTTGATTTCCTTGATTTCCCCATGCTAAGTTGGGGTGGTTCCTCCATCTTGGATTGTAGGTGTTCGAGTAGGGATTATTTTGTTGTCTATTGGGGTTAGAGACAAATTGGACTTGCTCTACTCCATGGCATTCAAAATTAAGATGATTACCCCCACATGAGTCACAAACAATTGGATGACTACTTGATGGAGCGTTAATGTTTACCCTCTCCAATAACTTGGCAATTGCATCAACTTTTACTGCAAGAAGAGAATACCCATCATCCTGTTGAACACTTGCAACCCTCCTTGTTGTAGTCCTTTCATTGGACCAATGGTAGTTGTTAGTCGCCATTTCCTCAAGAAGATTATGAGCCTCGATAGTACTTTTGTTCATAAGAGCTCCTCCGGCTGCTGCATCAATCGTGCTCCTTATTTGATTTGAAAGACTATTGTAAAAAGTTTGCACTATCATCTAGTCTAGGATACCATGATGAGGACACTTTCTTTCCAAATCTTTGAACCTTTCCCATGCTTCATATAGTGTCTCTCCATCAAATTGAATGAAACTAGTAATATCATTCCTTAGCTTAGCAATCTTTCTAGAAGGGAAATATTTTGCCAGAAAAGCACTTGTGAGTTGATCCCATATAGTGATTGATCCTGGCGCTTAAGATATCAGCCAAGTTTTGCTTTATCCCTAAGAGAAAATGGGAAAAGCCTCAGTCTAATGGCATCATCAGTAACGCCATTCATCTTGATTGTATCACAGATTTCTAAGAAATTTGCCAAATGAGCATTGGCATCTTCCATGACTCCTCCTCCAAACTGGGACTATTGAACCATCTGAATGAGTGAAGGTTTGATTTCAAAATTGTTGGCTGCAACAGTGGGTCTTTCTATGCTGGATTGCATAATTGAGTTTGGCATAGCAAATTCGCGCAGCGCCCTATTAGCTCCATTGTCCGAAATTTCTTCCTCTGCTCCTTCAAGTCTTTCCTCAAAAGTTTCTTGCTCAAATTCTTCTCCTTCTTCCAAAGCCTCTTGCTCGTTGGCCTTGTCTGCTTTCTCTTTTCTAAGTCTCTCCTTTTTGGCTTTGGTTAAAGCCTTACACCTTTCCTCGATTTCAGGATCCAATTCTTCTAAAATTGCTTCAGGATCGTTTCTCATAAACACCTATACGAGCTGTACAATAAAAAAAATAAAAATTCAGTTTTAAAAATAAATCAAGGTGTCTAAAGTAATAGAATATATCAATTATATTAACATTGTCAAAAATTGCCTTCCCCGGCAACGGTGCCAAACACTTGTTGCGCGATTTTTGCAAGTGCACAGGTCGTGAACAAGTAATATAGTAGTGAAATAAGTGTCGATCCCACGAGGAAGGGTTGACAAGTATCAAAACTATTGAATATTCTATTATTTAGAAAATCAATTATGAGAAGTCGTATTTTTAGCTAAAGTAAAGTTCAAGTAAATAAATGATGATAATATGAAATAAGATTAAAGGCCTAGGATTTAGAATTCATCAATTGATTACCTATGATTACTTTATATTTTTTTAGATTGGATTATTTTTGCTGGAATTAATGATTAGATTTTCCTAAATTATATGATATTCTCTCGCAAGATACAACATGTGTGCTTATATTAACCTTATGTCTACTCTCATGATCATAAGCAATTAACACAAACCCATTAAGTTTTATGGAAATCCTTTAACAATCACAAAGGAGTATTCTTATCTCTAAGAAATACATTCCCTAGGTCAATTACCCTAATGAACTAATATTGTGCTTCCACTCTCGCTACTTCACACAATATCTTAAATCATGCAATTAATGGCCAGTTAATTACAAGCATTAAGTTCTAAGATAAAAGATTAATTCCAACAATCAAACCCAATCAATTAAATATAAATAATCATATGCAAATCAAAAGATTACATCTAAATCCTAGAAAATAAAATTAGCTATTCATAATTAAAAGAGAAGAAACAATTAAATTAACAATAAAAATAATAAACATAATAATAACTTATAATTAAATTCAAGAATAGAGTTTAGAGAAAACTTATTTTCAGATACAATCTTTGATAAACTTGAGCTCCAAAAACTCCTCCTCTTGATAAAAATAACATAAACAAAAAAGAAACCTAATCTATTTTTTTTCTCTCTAAATATTTTTTTGATGGATTTCTTTGATGCCATTTCCCTTTGCCAAGCATGGTATTTATAAACATGTTTGGTGGAAGAATTCAAGTTCTATTAAAATTCTTACATCAAAAATTCAACATTGATGGTTAGGTTAGCCACCAACCATTGAATTCCTTCATCAATATTCAAAAATAGTTAGGTTGGCTACCAACCATTGAATTCCTTTATCAATATTCAAAAATGGTTAGGTTGGCTACCAACCATTGAATTTTGGCCATAACCATTGAATTTATTTCTCATGGATTGCAAACTTGAATCATTGCTTGCATCATTATTTTTATGACGTCACCGTCTGCATCATTTATTTTATTGCATCATTGTGACATCATTTTGATCAGCAAAAATAATATAAAAATACTTAAAATATATTATAATTTATTTATAAATTGTAGAACTATTTATTTCTAAAAATATGTAATAATATTATTGCATTTTTGAGAACTGAGCTAAAATTTAAGTTTAAACAAATAAAATAACTCTAAAAATATAAAGTTATCAACTAACCATCTTATAATTATGAAGAGATCAATCGAATAGAACCTGCAAAAGAAGGAAAGGTGAAGGAACCTATTATGTGATCCTTTTGAAATAACAAGGTTTAGAACTGCATACCTCCCTAATGTCATCCAAAAAAAGGGCATAGCCAGCTAGCAAATCATGTAGAATCTCATACTACTCCTGCCCATAAGCGTGAGAGAAGTAATTTAGTTGATGACTAGCTCAATGATGCTGAGGAAATGTCCTACTAGACTCACCTCTATATGATGAAGGCCCCATAGAAGTATTTAGGCTAAGATTCTCACTAGTCCCTTCTCCAGTTAGGGGAATGTGCATAAAACCAATTGCTAATCACCTATGACTAAGTCGGGTAATCCTATCTAGAAATGGCACACATGGCATCATATGGGTGTGGTAGAACTCATCATAATCAGCCTCAAAGTCCAAAAATCATTCCATTAGAATACCAAGTACCAATGTATCCTAGTCCTGAATATGTAAACCATACCACATCTCTAAGAAGGGTCAGTTAGAATAACTCTCTCTCCAATAACCTATCTTTAGACTTTCTCACCCAAGTAAAACATTCAATCTGTCCAAAAATGCAACAGGAATCAAAAAGCAAATAGAGACATGTTGGACACTATTTGTTATCTTAAAAACATGAGCTTGGAAGCAAAAAGGATCCACTAAACTTATAGAGAAAAGAGGGATTTCAAAAAAGAGAAAGGTAACACGTATAAGTACAAGTACTAAAATAATTAATATTTGTAATGCATCAAGTTGAAAGAAATAGGCCCTAAGTCTAAAAACTCTGCCTCTTATAATGGGCTTGATTCTTTGTTTGTCATAAATAGCCATAAGGAAAGTGCTTTAGGGTAGCATTCCTTAGAGGAGGAGCCAAGAATTAGAAGTACTCATAAGCCTAGTACTGCAAAATAGAAAACAATCAAGACAGATAAGCTAGGGCAAAATATATAAGAAAAAAGCAACAAAGCAGCAAAAATATACCTCCTATATAATATGGGTCCCACCTAGTCCACAAAAAACTCAGGAGAAATCAGACATCTCTCTGTACATGTCATAACCCAATTTCAGAGATATAACAGTTCTAGAACATGGGGAGACATAAGGTCACCCATGCCTGTAGAACCCACTTATACATATACGAATGTTGCCTAGGATCGTACCAAAACCTCATACATTAACTTTAAAAAAAAAAAGCTTTATAAAGGAAAAACCTTAAGTTGCGGAAGCTAAAAAATATACTTTAATACAATCCATAGGAAAATAATAATAAGACTCTAAATAAAGTCACCAACATAATATTCCAAAATAAAGTTCCCATAATAACTACCTAGAGCGTCTAAAGACTCAACATAGTATGGTATTATTATAAATTTGACAAGGGAATTTCCTAAACAAAGTAGGTAGCTTGAGTGATCACCTTGCCTCCTCATAATGCTCACCTGAAACCACACAAGGAAAAAAAAAAAGGGTGAGATAGATGATCTCAATGAGTAAACAATATAGCTTATGCAATAACATATATTCCTTAGAAAGGACCTATAACTTATAACATAAAGTTCATGATTCATCAATCATGGTTCATAATTTGAAATTTAGCAAGGTTTATAGAAATTACACTTATTACTTATGAGTGAAGACTCTTGCTCAATTCACTTGAATTTACTTGTTAGTAAAGACTCTTGCTCAATTCACTCATAAGTGAAGACTCTTGCTCAATTCACTTGAATTTACTTGTGAGTGAAGACTCTTGCTCAATTCACTCGTGAGTGAAGACTCTTGCCCAATTCACTTGAATGCATAAAAGACATGACAAGAGATAAGACAAGATAAGATAAGATAAGAGTGTGATTCCATAAAAAAAGTAAGGTAAGGCAATAATTTCAAAGGATCTTTTATACCATTGAATAACGATAATGGCTTTGAACCAACTGTCCTTTGGCAACCTAAGCATAATAAGAAATCATATAATTGTATTTGAGAATAGAAAAGAACTTGGATTTCAAGAATGTCAAAGGTTCATATATCATGATAGCTTATACTTGTAATGATAACATAATGTTTACTCATCTTGTGGTTCCCTTACTCCTATTACTTATAGTCCCCTTTGAACTTCTACTACTCCTCAAGCTCTACCATAATATTTAATTCAATACTGAGTATTTATTTAACATCATGCTATCCTATCCCATACTGCCCTATGCACATATAACATTCACATACACTTGGAGTTGCACTTAGAAATGCACTCATCACTTGCATATAACATGTTGACTTTTACAGTCTTGCATACTTTGCCTTTATAAGCCTATATGAAAAACTCATAACAACCCATATCAAGACTTTTCTAAAGTCAAATACAACATATTGTGATTTTAATGTCAATTCAATTTAATATTCAACTTAACATGGTTAACATCTTTAACTTATCAAGTAGCCTTTCAAATATGATGCCATGACACCTTGCCCAAGCATCGATCTGATATGCTAAAGGGGAATTGATGCTCATTGGGAGAAACATCATGATTGAAACATATGTGAGTTTAGAAAATTATATTTTGCAGATTGTAATTTGTAAAAGGAGTCACTAGTTTAATTTTATTTATTTTAGTTGGGAAAATTAAAGGAAAATTTTAATTTGATTGACTCCAAAATTATACCATTTATCCCAAGGAAAAGCACTAGTCCTCAATTGATCAAAGAGAGCTTAGGGACTAGGTTTTGGTTAAAACAATACAAAAAATTAGTTTGGCTTAAATACAAAATAACTTTTGTAAAAAGAAGTTTTTTTTATGTATATATGAATAGATATAATATGATATATAAAACAAACATTACTCCTGCAATGCATGGCAAACATGAGATAAGGACAATTATAAAATGTGAAAAGTAAAGGAAAACTACTTAAAACTATTACAAGTCAAAATGTCAAAATTAGGGGATCTTTCTTCTAGCCCTTATGGATTCTAGGAAAAGCACACATTCCCGAAATGTAATCTAAACAACTAAAGTAAGAAAAAGAGTAACAAAAAAATTATAATAAAAAGAACTAAAATTTCAACTTTTATTTAAGAAAAGCAATTTCAATCCTAAACTATGTGAAGAAGGTGATAGAGAGAAGAAGTTATTAATTTTAGCAAAGTTGAATGCCTCAGAGACAGCAAGCCTACGTATCCCTTTGAATGATAATCAAGCCCCATACAGTTCTTCCTTCTTATGAAGGAGGGGTTTTTAAGTCATTGCCTTTGTTTTCATGTTCTGATTAATTTTAAGGGCTTAGGGGATTTGTTTATTAGACCATATTTTAATTAGCAAAAATTAGATCTTTTCATATTTAGACCTAGAAATTGAAAAGAAAAAGGAAAGAACTTTTACCTTTGGCTTTCTTCAGTGAGGAAGGTAGGGAATGAGCTTGGCACCGAATCTAAGTTCCACCTTTTGTTAGGGATAGCACGAGCACTCCTTTTGGAAGAAGGACTCTTGAATAGCATGAACTCTCCTTGAAGGGACTTGAATCACACCTTTGCTTGAGTACCACAAATTCCCTTTGAAAGGAATAATTTAAATTGCACATTTTCTTGATTAGGAAGTTTAGAGATAGAGTTTGAGGTGATTAGGAGGCTGATGAATAGGGTTTTGAGATGAATGGGAAGCTCATTGAATAAGGTTTGAGAAGATGGAAAAAGGTTTTGGAATGAGATTTTAGAGATTAGGTGGTTTAAAAAGAGGGTTTTAATGATTAGGAGGCTTAGGAATAGGGTTTAGAAAGCTTTAGGGGGAGTATAGAAGCATGTAATTGTATGTGGAAGTTGTTAGGAGGTACAAGGTATTTATAGGGGGAGTCTAGAGGCTCAAAAGGGTGAATTTTCGCTGTGGGAAGCAAGAAAAAAGCACTGCGGTAACTCGTCGGAGGCTGCAGTAACTGCAGAGCACTCTAGTGCAACCGTAGCGCCCTCTATGGCAGCCAATGGGCTGCCACAGGGACATCTATGGTAACCATAGCGATGGCTGTGGTTATCGTAACCAACTACGAGTTATCATAGTCGCACCTTATTTTTTGGCCCATTCTCATCCGTTCTTGATATGATTTTGGCCTAGTTTGGTTCTATAGGTTCATGATGGAGTGTTGGTTGTCTACATGTGAAAGATTCAAAAAAAATTATTTTTCAATGGCAAAACTTGTTCGCCTTAAATATATTAATCGACGATACCCGCAAGCAATCGGGGTAATCGTAATATACTGAAAGTTCCCAAGGTCGTCTCACAAGGAAGTGCAAAAGGAAAAATTACTTACTTTTCTAATTTTGAAATATAAAAACAAATAGAGAATTGCATTAAAATAAGAAACAGCACTAGGAACTAAATATCTAAATTTTTCTTGAAAATTAAAGGAAAGAAAAATAAAAAATATAAGACCTTATGCAAAATGGATTTTTAGGATTTGAATGGATTTCACTAGTCCTTATATGCTCAGCAAATCTCAACCCAAAATGATAATTCTATTAATTACTTTTTTTATAAATAAATCTCTTGAACCTAATTCAATAGCTTTCACATTCATGAATTAAACTCAATAAATTTGTCTAAATCAAAAGTAATTTTTCTTCCTAGGTTCATATTTCTAATTTGTCCTAGAAACTCAAGTGAATTAATTCTGATTTTAAATTTCATCTCTCGATCCATCATTTAAAACCTAAATTGAATAATTGGTGATCAAGCAATTATTCGTAAGAATTAAACCAATTCAAATTTGAGAGAGTGAGGCAATTATCATTTTGAGAAGAAGCAATCATAGCATATTCATAGTTAGTTACCTTCAAATCCTAAACAAAGAAAGATTTAGCTCATGATAGACAAGATAATCATCCCAATTTCATTACACACTAAAAAATCCATGAAAGTAATTTAGCAAATTAATTAACCAAAAGAAAGTGATGAAATACAAAGATCCAAACCTTGACACTAAGTGAAAGAGTTTTGTTTCTATCTCTAGAATAGTTTTTCCTCTTTTCCAGACCTGGTTCTTCCTTCTCTTGGTAGCTATCCCCCTTTCTTCTTGTAAGCTCCAGCCAAAAAAAATTGAAAAATATCATCTCCCCCTCTCCTCTTGTAAAACTCTCTATATATCGTTATTATAAAAAAAATAACTGACTAATGTTTTAAAAATATTTAAAACTCAGATAAGATAATTCTGTTCCAAAAACACGCGGCTAGGTGCTGGAAATTATCGCCAGACACTGGGTAACAGAGACTGCTGCTTACTGCGAGGCGCTGGAAATTACAGTGAGACGCTTTAAATCTCAGTCTTAGAAGGGCTGCGGGTTGCTGGGATTCACCGTGAGGCGCTGGAGTTGTTCTCTGCTGAACGCCATCGGCAGCTCGGTTATTCACGTGCACTTGTCATTTCCAAATTCCTCCCATTCCTCTCTACTTGTTTAGCATCTTCACATAATTTCTACAAACATAGATAAACCTTCCTCAAACCTTAAAAAGCACAAAATAAACATAAAAAAAATATAAACTTTACAAAATTAATCAATTAAACACCACAAAAATCCATATAAACATGCAACAAACAGGCGCTACCCCTTTAATCGTGGTTAGCAGGACCACCATACAGGCTCTACATAGCACACTAATCTTAGCAAGTGTCAAGTTGTGGTCGGATCTTAGGGGTGCAAATTTGAGGGTTCACAATGTCTCATTTGAAAGCTACTTAGTGCTTTCTCTATCTCTTCTTGTAATCTCCACTTTAATATTTTAATAGTACTTTTTGACAAATGCATTACAAATGTCCTCCCAGGTCTATTTTTAGGTGTCATCTAAGTTAATAAACCATCGTAGGGTGGGATCAATATGGGTTTGCTAAAAGAGTTAACCAAGGAGCTTATTGTTTATACCAAAAGGATGCATTGCCCTTACATACATCTTTAAATTGACCTTAGGGCAAGTAGTACCGTCAAATCTATCTAAATTCGGCATCTTGAACTTTGGTTATAACTAGGCATTGGGGAAGAGGCTTAATGAACTTGTATTAACCATGCCTTCCTTCTTTTTCAAACCTTTTACTGGCCTTTCCATGGCTTCCAATTTGGTTAGGAAAACACCAAGCCTAGGATTACATATGGCTTCCCTCCCTTGGGAAGGATCCATAGGAATGGAAGTGATTTGTGGTTGTTTAACGGGTGTTAGATGGGAGAGAGTGTTTGTTTGAAGGATATTACGTGAGGGAAGTGGTGGAGATGTTGGCTTGGTGGAGAAAATAGAAGTATGGGCTTGAACTAATGTCAAATTTTGGTCTAGTTTAAGTGGATTTTGGAGAGTGGGATTTGGGGTTTGATTTATACAAACCTGACTTAACATGTCTTGGACATCATTTAATATGGCCTCCCTTTGGGCATGCAATTGGGTATGAATTTGGGCAATTTGTCTCTTGAACATCTCTTCTTGTTGTTCAAATAGTTTGGCCAAAATCTTATCCATGACATCTTTGTCGAATCTAATAGACATCTTACAACTTTATGAAAGGGAAAAGGAGTTGGGTTAGTATCAAGCTTTGGAAAAAATGGTGGGGTATGACAAACCAATAACCTTTAGGTTTAATGGCAATGGATCATAGTGTCTTGTGGTTAGGTTAATGGTGTATGGGTAAAGATAAGGGTGGAGGTGTATGATATTAGCTAGGTCAGTATTTAATTAGGAGAGCTAGGTCAGATTTTAACTTTGAAAACTAGATTAGCATTTGGCTTTGAGTGGCTAGGTTAGATTTTAGCTTTAAGTAGCTAGGTCAGATTTTAGCTTTAAGTAGCTAGGTCAGATTTTAGCTTTGAGTAGTTAGGTCAGATTTTTTATTTGAGTAGCTAGGTCAGAATTTTAGCTTTGAGTTGCTATGTCAGATTTTAGCTTTAGGTGACTAGGTCAGATTTTAGCTTTGAGTGGCTAGATCAGAATTTAGTTTTGAGTTGCTATGTCAGATTTTAGCTTTGGGTGACAAGGTTAGATTTTAGCTTTAAGTGACCAGGTCAGAATTTAACTTTGAGTGGCTAGGTTAGATTTTAGCCTTGAAGGCCAGGTCAGAGTTTAGCCTCGAGTAATTGGGATTACGATTTATGAATGGTTTACCAAGTGCTTAAGGATAGAGTGATCATGGGTTTTGAGATTGGATGTACCATAGATTTGAATGTTAAGTGGACTATGGGTTTGGTGATAGTTGGATAATGAGTTTGATTAGTCTGGACCATGGGCTTAGATGAGTTATGGGTTTGGATAATACTATAAAAGATGAAAAAAGGTTAAAGTTTAGTTTGGGTGAGAATTATGGATTAAAATAAAGCTAGGTCAATGTTTAGCTTTGGTAAGGATTATTGAGGATAAAGCTATATTAGTGTTTAGCTTGGGTAAAGACTATGAAAGATGAAAGCTAGGTTAGTGTTTATATTGGATAAGGAAGATGAAAGCTATGTCAGTGTTTAACTTAGATAAGGATTGTGAAAGATGAAAGCTAGGTTAGTGTTAAGCTTAGATAAGGATTATGAAAGATGAAGCTAGGTTAGCATTTAGCTTGGATAAGGATTAAGATAGCATAGATGGGTTTATTTTTATGATAAGTTTAACATAGGTTTGGATAGGACTAAACAATGGGTTTAGGTGAACCATAAGTTTTGGTTTTTGACCATGGGTTTAGATGAACTATAAGTTTTGGGTTTTGATTACGGGTCTAGGTGGACCAAAGGTTTTTGGCGACCATGGGTTTAGGTGGATCATGTATTTTGGGTTTTGACCATTTTAGGTGGACCTTAGGTTTTGGATTTTGACCATGGGTTTAGGTGGACCATGGGTTTTGGGTGTGAAGATGTTTGGATAGGTTTTAGACACTTCACAAGGTTCAAGCTATGCATGTATGTATGAATGATTAAAAAAGGTTTCATGAAATACCAAGTTCAGTATTATGATTCATACAATCCTAAAAGAAGGTTCTATAAGTCATTATATGAAAGGGTAAGGGTAGTTAGAAAGGAATCTATCACACTAGAGATGCAATATACCTAACCACATGTGAGTCAAGGAGCCTCGTGTGGGTCCAACAATACATGCATACTCGTTACACCTCTAAAATGATTAGAGGATATGTTGTAGGCTGGATGATTTCACTATTAGCAAGTAGACCTAAGGAAGGTTCCCCACTCAATATTACTATCTATCCCTTATTTTTCTAAGAAACTAGGGTTTTGGACAAGGAGCCTAATGTAGTGATGCATGAAAAGCTATCTTGTACTAAAAACCAAACTTTTTGTTTTATCAAGAAAAATCCACTTTATCTTTTATTTGACCAAGATTTTGAAGTCCCCAGTTGAGTTATCAATTATGATGCCTTGCCTGAGTACCAATCCAATATGCTAAGTGGGAATCGAAATGCTTATTGGGAGAAATATCATGATTAGAACTCGCTATGAGTTCAGACAATTATATTTTGTAAGTTGTCATTTGCAAAAGGAGTCACCACTTTAATTTTGTTTATTTTAGTTAGGAAAATTAAAGGAAAAACCCAATTTGATTGACTCCAAAATTATACCATTTATCCCAAGCAAAAGTACTAGTCCTCGAATGACCAAAGAGCGTTTGGGACCAGGTTTTGGTTAAAACAATACAAAAAAATTAGTTTGGGTTAATTACAAAATAGCTTTTAAAAAGAAGTTTTTATGTATGCAGGAATAGATATAATATGATGCATGGAACAAATATTATTTGTGCAATGCATAGCCAAATATGAGATAATGACTATTATAAAGTGCAAAAATAAAGGAAAACTACTTAAAACTATTACAAGTTAAGATATCAAAATTAGGGGATCTTTCCTCTAGCTCTTATTGGTTCTAAGAAAAGCATATATTTCCCAAATATAATCTAAACAACTAAAATAAGAAAAAGTAATAAAACAAGTATAATAAAAAGAATTAAAAGTTAGACTTTTATTTAAGAAAAATAATTTCGATCCTAGACTATATGAAGAAGGTGATAGAGAGAAAAAGATATTAATTTTAGTAGAGTTGAATGCCTTAGAGATAGCAAGCCTGCATATCCCTTTGAATGGGAATCAAATCCCATGCAATTCTTCCTTCTTATGAAGGAGGGATTTTTTTTTAAGTCATTGCCTTTGTTATAATGTTTTGATTAATTTTAAGGACTTGAGGGATTTGTTAATTAGGTCAGATTTTAATTAGCAAAAATTAGATCTTTTCATATTTAAATGTTGAAATTGAAAAGGAAAAGGAAAGACTTTTTACCTTTGGCTTTCAATGGCAAGGAATGTAAGGAACAAGCTTGGCACTAGATCTAAGTTCCACCTTTCATTAGGGATAACACGAGCACTCCTTTTGGAAAAAGGACACTTGCATAGCGTGAACTCTCCTTGGAAAGATTTGAATCACACCTTTGCTTGCGTACCACAAGTTCCCTTTGAAAGGAATAACTTTAATTGCACCTTTTCTAGATTAGGAAGCTTAAAGATAAGGTTTGAGGTGATTAAAAGGCTGATGAATAGGGTTTTGAGATGATTGGGAAGCTTATAAATATGACTTGAGGTGATTAGGAAGCTTATGAATAAGGTTTTGAGATAATTAGCTGGCTTATGTATAAGGTTTGAAGTAATGGAAGAAGGTTTTAGAATGAGATTTTAGAGATTTGGAGGTTTAAAAAGAGGGTTTTGATGATTGGAAAGCTTAGGAATAGGGTTTAGAAAGCTTTAGGGAGAGTATAGAAGCATATAATTGTGTGTGAAAGTTGTTAGGAGGTGTAAGGTATTTATAGAGGGAGTTTAAAGGCTTAAAAGGGTGAATTTTCGGTGTGGAAAGTAGGAAAAAGCATTGTGATACCTACAGTGCCTAATGTGGTAGCCAATTGGCTGCCATAGAGACATCTGTGGCAACTACAGTGGTGGTTGCAGTTACCGTAGCCAATTGCAAGTTGCCGGATCTAGCTCGCGGGCTACTGCACCTCGTTTTTCAGGTCATTTTCATCCATTCTTGATCCGATTTGAGCCCAGTTTAATTCTATGGGTTTATGATGGAGTGTTAAAGGTGAAAGATTTAGAAAATTTATTTTTCAATAGGGTGCTGCCCCTTTGACCCTAGCCCGCTAACAGGCTAGTGAGACAACTGTACGGGCTCTGCGTAGCGCACTAATCTTAGCAAGTGTCAAGCTGCGGTTAGATCCTAAAGGTGGAAATTTGAGGATTCACACATGCCTATCTCTTATGACCAATTCATACAATCAATCTCATCATCCATTTAAGATCATTAAATCATCATAAAACTGATTTCCATATCACTTAATTACATAAACATATTAATCACATCATAGAAATAGGGTTAGGAAACCTTAGGTATACCCTATTGTCTCAAGACTTGTCTAGAGTTAGTCCTTTAACCAACATGAAATTTAACCATTTATCATTTATGTATATATGCCAATAATAATTAAAATACAGCATATAAAATTATAGTCATTGGGATAAAAATCCCTACATTGGCCGAATATCCTATTCAAGGAAGACATGAATTTTTCTTACTTTTTGCACTTTCCGTTCATTATAGTAATATGCAAAAAGCATGGTTTAAACTAAGATTTTTCATATATTCAAAACAAAAATCATTTTACAACATGAATAAGTAGGAATTAACACTTATATAGATTCATGTGCATGATAATTTTCCAACTTTATGTGTTAGCATGAAAACCATGAACCTTTCTTATTTATGGTACTTTTCGATTATTATAGTAATATGTAAACACATGATTTAAACCATTATTTTTTATTTAATCATAACAAAAATTAGTTTAGAATAATAATATATACAAATTGGCAGCCATAAACAATCCTTATGCATGAAAAATTCCAATTTCAGGGTTTAGAGCGAAAATCATGAGTTTTCTTGCTTTTCGGTATTTTTCGATCATTACAGTAATATACATAAATATGATCTAATTTAATATTTTTCATCTAAGCATAACAAGAATCAGTTTATAATATAATAATGCAAGAATTGCCCCCCTTTGTTGAGTTTATGCATGAAAATTCTAACTTTGACTTTTAGGGTTCACCTTTCCAGAATTCGCGTGGAGAGGCTTTTGTTTTTAGTAGAAAAATTAATTTCTCTCTCAAAAATTCACCTAAGCTAAATTAAATTAATAGAAATCAGTTAATACTCAGTTTAAAATAATTTTCTCATGATTATTTTCATAAAAATCAAATAGCAAATTGAAAAGAAAGGAAAAACTTATGAAACAGTTGCGAAATCGCATGGTTTAAAAGTATTTTATGAATTTTTGTTGAGAGATTATTTTTGGCAGAATTTTCTATAGAAATTTTGATGGAATAATAGAATGATGGCTGCTACAAGGGGCTGGCCAAATTTTCTCTTTAAATATGTAGGGTTCTGGGCAATTTCTAATATTAACCTTAATGAGCTAAGTGATGAGTGTTTTGGTGTATTGCGCTTTTGGGAATTTGGCCTTATTATTTATTTTATGGGATGACTATAGGTAATTAAAAAAAATAATTTTCTTATTATTTTCGTCAAAATTTACCCCAAAATATTTATTTGAAAATATTTTTAAAATGCTCATAAAAATTATTTTATGCTTTAAAATCACATTGCGTATGAAAATTCAATTTATGTGAAATAAATATTTTTATGCTTATGCATTTCATGTAAATTACTTATTCCATCATAATAATTCATATTATGCATATTAGAATTAATCTAATATACCATATACTCATCAATCATATAACACATGAATTTTCACAAAAGTACAAACTTAGCCATAATAGTTCTAATTTCAAGCAAATTGTCATTGAAACTCCTGGGGTGGATGTGGGTTGTTACATTCTCTCCCCTTAAAGAAATTCATCCTTGAATTTAAATACTTACTTATACGCTCTTGAAAAGTTGAGGATGCTTCTGTCACATCTCCTCCTCGATTTGTTAAGTACACTTGTCTATTCCATGATTTTGCCATTGAACCTTGACCTAGGTATCTCCCTAATATACAAATTTCTTCCCATCCTTAGTTTGAAATTCTACTTGCTTCTCTCCACAGTCAATATGAACTCCATGCTCATATAGCCAATCCATTCCTAAGATGACATTAAATTCTAATACATGAAGTTCTAACAACTCTATAAGAAGTTTCTATCCATCAATGTCTACCTCACAGTCCTTAAACATATACTTTACTTCTATCATTATTCCCAAAGGAGTCGACACTACTAAGGGTTCATTAATTAATTCCTTATCTCTATGGGGACACAAACAAATGCATAGCACCAGAATCAATCAAACATCATGCACTAAAAATTTGAATGAAAATAATACCTTCTTCTTTTAAATCATACTAGATTAATATTCTTCCATTGATTATACTTGATATCTATATAAGTGATAAAGAAATTCATAGCTTTCTCATTATTCTAGCCTATAAGGTAGCATCTAAGCCATAATTTCCTTAATATAATTCACTTAATTCATACCGTAAACTTATGTATATATAATGTAACTGATTTATTTTATTCTTATACTAATCATTACTAACCATCATTTCTCTTCTTATGGGTTTAATCACAATTATCATTTAATAACTCCATATAATTCATATATCAAACCATTATAATATGTAAGCATTTCATACTTCATAACATTCCTATCAATTCTTAATCTTAGTTGGATCAAAACTTAGTCAACTTCTCTTTTTAATCCACTTAACCCCATTATCAAATTATCATACCTAGCATGCATTTAACATAAGTAGCCATCATATAATATCATATCATAAGACACCTATCACCTATCATGTATCACATATCATAGCATGTATAATGTATCCTAATATGTAACACATAACCTATAGCGTAATGAGCTCTCCTATCATATTTAAAAGTAAATCATCTCCTAAGCAATAGAAGATCAAACCCAAGCCAACCAGTTAATTAGTCATATAATATCATTCATGTCATATAAGTCCTATGCGACTAGGCTAACAATTGCCTACTACTAGAAGAAGTCTCAATTATGTCTCTTATTCTTGGCTCCTTGCTCTTGAGGTTGAGATGGTCCAGGTGGTGGAGGTGTTGAGGCATCATTTCCTGAGTTCCTTATCTGAGTGCAGTCCTTGATGAAGTGATCCATCTATCTACACCTCAAACATAAGCTAGAGGCCTTTTAGCAAACCCCAAAATGTCTTTAGCCATAATGGCAACAAGTAGGAAACTGCTTCGATTGACCATCACTCTTCCCAGGCATTGCAATTATTGGCAATGATTCCTTTCCTGGACCTCCTGCTCCCTTATGCTGGCCTCTATGGCCCTTGTTCTTATGCCTACCTTTTTTTATCACATTCCGCACGTTTGGCCCTCTCAGCCTTATATCTATTTTCCATTATCTTGGCCTTGTCTATCAGCATAGCCAAGGTTGAGAATTCAATCGCTGCCAAGGAGTTAAATAATGGTGTAACTAATCCTCTTAAGAAATGATTAATGTAACTGGCTTTAGTAGAGAAGCTATTGACAACGAATTTTCTAAGTTAATTAAACTCCTTAGCATACTCCAACACTGACATTCTAGGTTTCTACTTCAATTGCTCAAACTATAGCTCCCTATGTTGCCTTTCTCCTTCAGGTAAGAATTGATCCAACATTTCTTGCTTAAATTCTACCCATATAGGTGGGTCAGCTTCATACATCCGCTCCTCAATATTTCTCCCATGCTAGTACCAAGCCTCCTTCTAAAGTTGGAGTCCTACTAACTCAATCACCCAAGCATCCGAACATGACAATCAACAGACTAGCTTGTCTATCTCATCTAAGAACTCATAAGGGTCATCACCCTCCTCACTATGAAAGGTAAATGGTTGTAGCTTTTTGAACTCTAAGACAGTCATACCTTTGCTAGGTAGTCACTTCCTTTCCCTCTATGCAGGTGCCACTATCGCAAAAGGCAAAACTTTATTTCCTTCTTGTATCAGCAGCACTTCCTACCTTTAAGCTCAGAGCTCGCCTAATTCTTTGCATAAGTCTCTTATTTTCTTGTGCATAGCTTGCACCTCTTATGAAGATGCTTGTTCACTAGAGCCCATGATAGGTGTCCCCAAATTAGATCTTTCTCTTGATCATACAAGTGTAGAGGCAACATTTAAAGCAGTGTCCGATATCGCATCCTCGCTAGCCCTAACATGTTTAGCAGCTATGTGGACCTTTTTCTTGGGAGGCATTCTGCCATAATGATAAGGGAATTTAGTGCTAACTTCCTTCTAACTCATCTAACCCCATCATCATATCATACTTATCATCAATTTTACATGAGTACACATCACATCATATCACATCACATGTCACATAACATATATCACATATCATGGCATGTATCTTGTATCATAATTATGTAACATATAACTTATAGCATCATGAATTTTCCTATTATATATAAGTCATTCATGTCATAGGCAATAAAAGAAATCAATGTATACTAAGTCGCTAGACAATCAAATAGTATTATTCATAGTATATAAATCCTATACCACTAGGCCAATAGTTATCCACTGCCAATGCAAACCTCAATTGTGCTCCTTGTCAAGACAAACATCGAGTGCATAGTCTCCCATCTATTCAACATCTCTAGCCTAATTTGCTCCACGTCTTTTCTCATAGTATGTACTAGGGACCTCAGACGTTGATTTTCCTTCATCAAGTCTGAGCAATCCTTTTTAAACCTATGCATTTTACTTTAAGTCCAGTTATAACATAGACATTATGCAAGGTCCTCCTCATTATGAGTCTTCTTTTTTTGGAGGTGAATCATAGGCACAACTCTCTCAAACATCTCTGGCCAAGTCCTTGTAGTTCACCTAGGGTGCCCTAGATCATAGTCCACGAGCAAGGGTAATCTTCTTGGTCATATGGGAAAATAATTATAACGCACACAAGCAAATAATAACAAAGAGTACTATAACCAATTAGGATTTTGTGGAAATTTACTAGTGATAGACTATAAGTGACATGATAGGAAAATTCCTAAGCTCTAGGATTATACTTAATTAACCCAATAAGTCTAAACTAAACTTTAAAAACTATAGCTCTGATACTATCTAAGTTACATCTTAATTTTAGAGACATGATGGTCCTAGAACATGGGGAGATATAAGGTCACCCAGACCCGTAGAACCCACTTACACATATATGAATACTACCTAGGATCATACCAAAACCTTATACATTAACTTAAAAAAAAAAACTTTTATAAAGGAAAAACCTTAAGTTGCAAAAGGTAAAAAAATATACTTTAATACAATCCATAGGAAAATAATAAAAAGACTCCAAATAAAGTCACCAACATAATATTCCAAAATAAAGTTCCTATAATAACTCCCCAAAGCATCTAAGGACTCAACATAGTATGGTATTATTATAACTTTGACAAAGGAATTTCCCAAGCGGAGTAGGTAGCTTGAGTGATCACCTTGCCTCCTTATAATGCTCACTAAGAACCACACAAGGAAAAAAAAAGGGGTGAGATAAATGATCTCAACGAGTAAATAATATAGCTTATATAATAATACATGTTCCTTAAAAAAGGACCCATAACTTATAATATAAAGTTCATGATTCATCAATCATGGTTCATAGTTTGCAATTTAGTAAGGTTCGCAGAAATTACACTTATTACTTATGAGTGAAGACTCTTGCTCAATTCACTCGAATTTACTTATTATTGAAGACTCTTGCTTTATTCTCATGAGTGAACACTTTTGCTCAATTCACTCGAATTTACTTGTGAGTGAAGACTCTTGCTCAATTCACTCGTGAGTGAAGACTCTTGCTTAATTCACTTGAATTTACTTATGAGAGAAGACTCTTGCTCAATTCACTCATGAGTGAAAACTCTTGCTCAATTCACTCGAATATATAGAAGACATTACAAGAGATAAGATAAGATAAGATAAGAGTGTGATTCTAGAAAAAAGAAAAAAAAGTAAAGTAAGGCAACAATTTCAAAGGATCTTTCATACCATTGAATAATGATAAAAGCATCGGACACCTTTGGAAACCCAAGCTTAATAAGAAATCATATAATTTTATTTGAGAATAAAAAAGAACTTAGGTTTCAAGAATGTCAAAGGTTCACATATCATGATAGCTTATAATTGTAATGATAACATAATGTTTACTCAACTTGTGGTTCCTTTACTCCTATTACTTGTAGTCCCCTTTGAACTTATACTACTCCTCAAGCTCTATCATAATATATAATATGATACTTAGTGTTTATTTAACATCGTACTATCCTATCCTATACTACCCCATGCACATATAATATTCACATACACTTAGAGTTGCACTTAAAAGTGCACTCATCACTTGCACATAACGTATTGACTTTTATAATCTTGCATATTTTACCTTTATAGGCCCACATGAAAAACTCATAACAATTCATATCAAGAATTTTCTAAAGTGAAATATAACATATCATGATTTTAATATCAATTCAATTTAATATTCAACTTAACATGCTTAACACCTTTAACTTAACAAGTAGCCTTTCAAATATCATGTCTATCTCTTATAACTAATTTGTACAATCAATCTCATCATCCATTTAAGATCATTAAATCATCATAAAACTTATTTCCCATATCACTTAATCATATAAACATATTAATCACATCATAGAAATAGGGTTAGGAAACCCTAGGTATACCCTATTGTCTTTAGACTTGTCTAGAGTTATTCTTTCAACCAACATGCAATTTAACCCTTTATCATTTATGTATACATGTCAATAATCATTGGTTGAATGTCCTATTTAAGGAAGACATGAATTTTTCTTACTTTTAGCACTTTCTGTTTGTTACAGTAATATCTAAAAACATGGTTTAAACAAACAAAAATCATTTTAGAACATGAACAAGTAGGAATCGGCACCTATATAGATTCATAGTTATGAAAATTTTCCAACTTTAAGTATTAGGGTGAAAAACATGAACCTTTCTTGTTTCTCGTACTTTCCGGTCATTACAGTAATATGTAAACACATAATTTAAACCATTATTTTTCATTCAATCATAACAAAAATCAGTTTAGAATATGAATATATACAAATTGGTAGCCATAAACAATACTTATGCATGAAAATTTGAATTTTAGGGTTTAGAGCAAAAATCATGAGTTTTCTTGCTTTTTGGTGTTTTCCAATCATTACAGTAATATACAAAAATATGATTTAATTCTATATTTTTCATTTGAACACAACAAAAATTAGTTTAAAATACAATAATGCAAGAATTGCCCCATCTTTATGAGTTTATGCATGAAAATTCTAACTTTGAGTTTTAGAGTTTACCTTTGGAGGATTCGCGTAAAGAGATTTGTGTTTTCGGTAGAAAAATTAATTTCTCTCTCAAAAATTCACCTAGACCAAATTAAATCAATAGAAATCAATAAATACTTAGTTCAAAATAATTTTCTCATGATTAGTTTCATAAAAATCAAATAGCAAATTGAAAGGAAAAAAAAAAAACTTACGAAACGGTCACGCAATCGCAAAGTTTGAAGGTATTTTGTGAATTTCGGTTGAGAGATTGTTTTTGGAAGATTTTTCTGCAGAAAATTTGATGGAATAATTGAATGGTGGCTGGCACAAGAGGCTAGCTGAATTTTCTCTTTAACACAAGGGGCTAGCTGAATTTTCTCTTTAAATATGTAGGGTTTTGGGTAATTTCCAATATTACCCTTAACGTGCTCAGTGAGAAGTATTTTGGTGTAGTAGGCTTTTGGGAATTTGGCCTTTTTATTTATTTTATGGGCTGATTATATGTAATTAAAAATAAAATATTTTTCTTATTATTTTCATTAAAATTCCTCCCAAAATATTTATTTAAAAATATTTTAAAAATGCTCATAAAAATTATTTTATGCTTAAAAATCACTTTGTACATGAAAATTCAATTTATGTGAAATAAATATTTTTATGCTTCTGCATTTCATATAAATCACTTATTTCACTACAATAATTCATATTATGTATATTAGAATTAATCTAATATACCATATACTCATTAATCACATAACACATGAATTTTCACAAAAGCACATACTTAGCCATAATAGTTCTAAATTCAAGCAAATTGTCATGGAAACTACTAGGGTAGGTGTGGATTCTTACAGTACATGACACACAAGGTAGCTCCAACCCAGTCATACTCTCTAATAATAGTCAGATCCTCTAGGGAGCAAAGGATGTTCATATGAATAGTATCCCTCCTCATATGACAGAATGAACATCCTATAATCATTAGTATCACGATATGAGCAGTCTGCTAATCAGTGGTTGGGTACCCAGCATAAGTAATAGAATCAATATGGTTATTGAGCTATACCCCTAAAAGATGAACATCGTGGTTCAATACCCATTAGCTCAATTAGTGTCTCAGATCCAACTCAATACCAGTCTGCATAGAACTCAAGAGTCTGAGGACAAAAATGCAACTCTGAGAGCATAGTCAAATCTAAGGGAGTCACAATCATCTCTCTACTTAGAAAATAAAATGTGTTCATGGTGTCCCACCACTATTCTACCAAAGCTCTTTGTAATGGAAGGTTGCTGTTATAAGAATAGTCCAAATACGGAAGGTTGAGCAAACCAAATGGCTTAACCAAATCATAGACTGACTCATGGCCCTGCAGGTAAATAACTATAGCCTCTAGGTTCATCCTACCCCCTCTGGATCTCATATTCATAGACTTTATTTCAAAAGAAAAATAAAAAATAAGAAATTAATCAAAAAACAAAAATAAATAATAATAATAAATAATAAAAAAGAAAAAATGATATGATTAAATCATTTTTTGCTATTTAATTATTTGACTCATTTTAACCTAAGTTGCAAGTTGTATGTGTGTTTCTATGCAAACTAACCATGAAATAGGAAAATTAAGAATAATACCCCAATGGTACCCTAGCTCTTGAAGCAAATCTGCTCGACTTGTGTTCTCTCGCAAGGCTTGGTAACTTTAAATATGGCGATTGCTAGCAAAAGAAAAAGCCATATGGAAGTGAAGGAAATTGATAGAAGTTAGAGAAAATGAAGTTTAGAGAGAGGAAGTGAAATTTAGCAAATGAGGAAAAGTGAAAAAATGAGAGGTAGTTGCTCCTTCATACAGAAGTCCACATGCATAGTAACTTTTTACTATCAGATCACATGGGATGTGATTCCAAATCCATTTCAAATTAGAATGTAGTGCCATAAATTTTTGCTTGCTCATAACGATTTTATCTTACCAACTGACCAATCTTCTCTTAGATCAAACTTTGGATGATTTGGTAAGACAAAAAGACCTAAAAATAAAAAATACCTGAAAGTTAGAAAACTACCCAAACTCACTACGAAATGTCCCAAAATTGACCGGACAATTCCAAAACATACTGGAACCATAATTTTACCAAAGTTGTCTAAGATATCCTTGAATTCACACTTATTAGAATTCACCAATAAAAATATGATTTTGATAAGGAGGCAACTGTGAATCCTTAAATTTACACCCTCTTGTACCGTTTTAAACCTTGAAGATAATTGGCCAGTCCTAAAAGCTAAAATAGATTAAAAATAGTTGAAAACAAGTCAAAATGATCAAACCTTGACTTAGAAGTAAGGACCAATGCAGTCATTATAAGGCTAAGAGCCATGACTGCAGGTACACGTGTGAAACTATGACTACAAACTATATTGTGAAACTGCATGGTGCACTGCGTTGGTCCTATGAACTAATCTAAAATCACACATTGAAAGTGCATGAAACTTTTCCCCAATCTTTCTCTTATATATAATGGTCCTCCCACTCAATTTTGGTTATGTTTTGGCTTTGGATTTGCTTGACCAACTTCATGATCTCAAAAGCAAACATTTTCTTTTTTAAACTTGGTCTGAAAGGAACAAGCATGCTAATTCTAAAATTTTTTCTTATTCTTACTTTGTGTCTGCTCCTTGCTTTGCAAAGCAATTATTTTGAGTCATTGTTTTGAGGCAACTTTCCTCAAGTCTGCCCATGGAAGTTGCTTAATAATGCCATCCAAGTTGCCCTAAACCATCCAAAGGCTATCATTCAACCAAGCTTAGAAGGTGGAATTGTAATCCGGTCTCTTACTTTATCCGCCTTAGGTCCCTAAGCCACATCCATGCAAGGTATTTTACCTTAACTCAAACTCTTTCCTTTCTTTTGTTTTCTTGTTTTCCCTCATTGGGATCTATTCTCCATCCAAGCTCTTTACCTTTTTTATTTCTCTTCTACTCCATACTCTTTAATTAATCGCTTCAATTCAATTCATGTTTATTAAAACTTGACCTAATTAACAACTTGGTAATCAATTAAATTTGTCAAATCAATTAATTCATCCCTCCTTTTAATCAATGAACTAAAAGATGATAAAAGGTTAAGACTAAAACTGACCCTTTTTGCATGAAATGCGAGCTACGTGGATTTTAACTTCCATTAAAAGGAATACATAGGATGCTTATTCCAAGCATCAAATCTAACTAAAATAAACAACATTCCCTCTTTTCACCTTTTTCATATAGATTAGGATTTGTTTCCTTTTTTTTTTTTTTTTTTTTGCTTTATTATGATGCTTTAGGATGTTTGGGGAATGTGTGACTTTCCTAGAATCTCATAAGGGACTAGAGGGAGTATCTCCTATTTTTGTTTGTATTGTAAATTTAACTCTTTTATTGACTTCATTATTTTGCTTTATTATGGAATGAATGAATGAATGAAATGAATAGTCATATATTTAATTATTCATGCATTATAAATTGCTCATGCATTTATGACTATTCATTAAATTTATTTTAATGTCATTTTGTATTAAACTTGTCAAACTAATCTTTTTCTAAATAAACTAAGAACCTAGTCCGCAAATCCTTTTTAGTAATCAAGGACTAATGCACTTTTCTATTGGGATAAAATTAGAGTCATTTAATTAGATTTTTCCCTTAATTTTTCCTATAATAAGTAAAATTAAAGTGGCAACTCTAAATTAATTTTTAAAATTAATCAATCTGGACTCGAGAGTTCCATCATAAGACTTAGCTAAAATGAGCATTTTGATTTCATTTAGTGGTGAGCGAAAAAGTGATTGTAAGACTATAAGTGATTGGTAATGATGGAAAGGGTGATAAAACTGCAACTTTTAAGGGAAAAGGATTCCCTATAGAGTGGTGGGCCAAGGCTTTAAGGTATGATGGGCTAAGAATTTTGGGCTTTAAGGTGGTCGTATAGGTTTTTAGAGATCAAGAGTATATTAGGCCAAGGGTGCGGGCTTAAAGGGTATCAAGCTTTAGAGGTTTTGTGTAAGGTAATGCTAGACAAAATGTAAGATCAAGATGATGTTATTAGTATTAGACAAAGTGTTCAGGTTTTTGAGATAAAGATAAGGAATGTTGGTAAAGTATGTGGGTAGGCAGTGATGTTTAGGTAAATGGATTTGGAGTTTTAGGATTGGACAATGGTATTTAAGGTTATGTGTTTAAGGCTTAAGGTTGAAGGCCTTTGAGATGTTCATTTATAAGGGATGAGGTATGAGGTTCAGGTGTTTGGTGTTTAGGATATGGTTAGACTAAGGTCTTTAAAGGCTAAGGGCATGGTATTATGTGAGGTGTTTAAAGGCTAGGGTCATGGAATTTAGGGTTAAAGGTTAGGGTGAAGTGTTTAAGGTATGTGTTTGAAGTATTTAGGTTAAGAGTTGAGGTTCAAGTATTGATATCTTGATGAAGGTTGAAGGTAATGGCCTTTTAGGATTATAGGGCTAAAGGTGACTAGAATAGAGGAGAGAGGGTTAATGGTAAAGGTGTTAGGATAGAGTTGACAATTTAACCCTTCTTTGGTTTAGGTATGACTTACACTTAAAATGAATACATTTCTTTTATAAATGATGGATGTATGATATGCATGGAAAAAACATTTCATGAAGATGTGATTAGATGAGGCTCTGATTATGGTACATACAACCTAAGGTTAGGATCTAGGTTCATTACATGAGAAGATAAAGGTGACTTGTACAAGGTACACATCACACTAGAGCAAATAGTTTCACATGGGTCCAATAGTATGCATATGCTCGTTACACCTTTGAAAGGTTTAAAGAATTCATCATAGGATGGATGATTTTACTATCAATGAGTAGACCTAAGGAGAGTTATCCATTAGATACTACTCACTATCCATTGTCTTTCTAGAACTAATTTTGGAGGCAAAGAGCCTACACACATTATGCATGAACATCATTTTTGCATCAGAAGTGCCAAACTTTGATTTAAACCAATTGGTAGTCTACTTATTTCTTTTGTTAAAAAGATGGTGTTCCCCAATAGAGTCACCAGCTATAAGGCCTTACCCGAGCATTAGTCTGATATGCTAAAAGGGATCAAAATGCTTATTTGAGCTAAGTCTCACAATGGAATATTTAGGTTTATCTCACAATGGAATACTTAGGTTTATATTTGTTGATTTTGAAAATTGATTTAGAGTCTCCACCTCAATTTTATTTTATTTGGAAAAAAGTTAATGGAAAACCTAATTAGATGACTCTAATTCATTTTATCCCAAAGGAAAAGTGTACTAATCCTCAATTACCAAAGAGCATTTGAGGACTAGATTTTTGGTTTATTTTAGAAAAAATTAGTTTAGTAAGTTTAATACAAAATAGCATAAAGTAAATTTCATGAACAATTTATAAATGCATGAACAATTCATTATACATGAACAACTAAATATATGGCCATTCATTCCATTTGTTAATTCTATAATAAAGTAAAATAATGAAAGCTATAAAAAATTTAAATTTCAATACAAACCAAATTAGGGAATACTCCCTCTAGTCCCTTATAAGATTCTAAGGAAGTCACACATTCCCCAAAACTAATCCTAAGGCATCACAATAAAATAAAGAACAAATCCTAATTTATATGAAGAAGGTGAAAAGAGTGAATATTGTTTATTTTAGTTTGATTTGATACCTAGAATAAGCATGCCTGCATATCACTTCAAATGAGAATCAAAATCCACCTAGTTCATTTTTCTTGTGAAAGGGGTTAGTTTTAGTCTTAGCCTTTTATCATGTTTTAGTCTATTGATTAATAGAAGGGTTGAATTAATTGATTTAACCAATTTAATTAATTACCAAGTTGCTAATTAGGTCAGATTTTAATTAATATGAATCAAATTAAAGTGATTAATTAAAGACTATGGTGTAGAAGAGAAATAGAAAAGGCAAGGAGCCTTAAAGGGAGAAGAGATCCTAGAGAGGGAAAATAATAAATAAATAAATAAAAAGAAAAGAAAAGGCAAAGGAAACTTACCTTGAATGGTGGGTGACGGCTAGCCTCAGATGATGGATGCTAGTTTGCCTCAAATGAGAAAAGCCTTTTGACTTGAAGGGTCGGCTTAAAAAGTTGCAATCTAACTTGCTTTGCAAAGCAAGGAGAAATAGTAAAGCCAAAAAATAAATTAATAAAATAAAATAAAACTTTAAACTAGAAAGCTCACTACTTAGTAGATTAAGCTTATAAAAATGGTTTGCTTGATGCAAAAACTAATCAAACAAGCCAATTGGTGAAGAAAACTAAGTGGAAGGACCCCAATATATAGAGGGAAACTAGGGGAATGGTTTATAATATTTTCATATAGGAATGTTCCAAAAATGAGAAGAAAAATTAGAATAAAGAGGAAAAATGGGTCTATTGCCCTGAGGCAATAGCAGGCCATTTTATGGCAATAGCTTGTTTTCACTCGTTCCACCTGTTCTCACTTGTTTCTCATCCATTTTTCATGATTCTAGTTGCATTATGTTCATTATTCAATTTTGGATGCTTTGAGTGTAGTTTAGATGTTAAAGGGATAGGTTTTAGTTCCTGAGAATCTATTTCTCAGTTTTTCTATTTTGGCAATTTTGGCTTTTAGAGGTCTGTTTACCGAGTGTATATGCTTCTAAGGTTCAAAATCATACTAGAGAGTGCAAAATTAAGGGTTCACAAGTGGACATAATGAAAGATAGGCTAACCTTATTTATAGGCATGCAAAGATGTCATGCATGCAATGGACCAAAAACTAAGGATTGGAAGGATACCAAGACCATAGTGGGCACAACAACCATTGCAAGTCCACTAGAGAAGCAATTTATGTTATGAAGTGTGCACTGGTCTATAGTATCCAAGACACTAGGCTAGTAGTTAGGGCATTAGACACATATGTATAGTAGGTGCATTAGAGCAGTAGTACAAGCTATGCAATAGGTTGTAGCAGATGCATATAAGGTAGCGAGCTTTCCAGAAGTAGTAGCAGCCCATTGTGAGCATGTTAGGTGTCACGATAGCAATATTAGGCAAGATACCATTCATAATAAAAAGAATTGAAAAATTAAAAATTAAAAACCTAAGTCCATCATTCTCTTTTTAGCTTTTCTTCTCTTCTATTTCAAGAGCTCTTGCCTCTCTCTACCCCTTTCAAATCCCTAACTCCAAAACTCCTAAATTACCTCACAAAACTCTTAAATCTCTACTTAAAACCTAACCTATTCCAATTAAACTCCATTACAAAAAAGAAAGCATAGGCCAAGGGTATAATTAGTAGCAAAGAAATCTACTTCAAGGAAAGGGAAATCAAAGATGGTGCAAGAGGAGCTAAGTAATCTTGCATACAAATTTGTTGCTCTTTTTCCAATTTTTAGTAAAGAAAAAGGCAAGAGGCATGTATCTCTAACCAGGCATTCAATGCATCCTTATAGGTATTTAGATAACCATGCTTTAGAAATAATATGATTGAAAGATAATGGAGATTTTGTATGCTAAACTTAGTTGGAATAAGTTTATTGAGATGAGGCATGCTACATATCAAGAATTAGCTCTTGAAATTTTTACAACATTGAAATACTCATCAAAGTGTGATAAGGTTTTAGAGTGTAGGATGCTAAATTGATTTTGAGGTCATGTTTAAGGCATTAATATTTCTTAAGGTGGTAGTTGTGATTACACCAAGAATTTTAGTGTGGATGAATTTTGGAAAAAATTAAGTAGAGATGAAAATTTTGAAATCATAAAGCACCAAATGAGATGATTAGAGACCATTGTTATTATCTGTCATGCAATCTTTGCGAAAGTAACAGAGTGTTTACTAAAGACTTATTTTTGCTATGGTGCTTGCATTCAAACACCAACGTGTCCACCACTCATTAGGTTAGTTAAAGCTTGATGTGTTAGAGGGTTTGCCCTAGAGCAATGTATAAGTTATGTAAATGTAAAACATTATCCCTAAATGTCAATAAAATATATGTTTATAAATGCAATTGCTCCATTGTATTAAATGTATATTTGAAGTCCATAAGTATTTTTTCAAAAAGAGAATCTATTCCCAAGTGTTAAGAATATGAATGTGTCATATCCCAACCTTAGAGATATGACGGTCCTAGAACATAGAGAGACATAAGGTCACCCATGCCTGTAGAACCCACTTACTCATAAATAAATAATGCCTAGGATCTTACCAAATCTCTTACAATAACTCATTTAAAACATTTAGATGAATACCTTTAATTGCGGAAGTCTAAAATAAATCATTACATATAAAATCCATGAGGAAAATAATATATATGAATAAGTATCGATCAACATTCCCAAAGCATCTAATGACAAGACTCCATAAATTAGTATTATTGATAACTTGGACAAGGAATTCCCCAAGCGAAGTAGAATGCTTGAGCCATCACTTTGCCTCCTCACATTTGCTCACCTGGAACCACACAAGGAAAAAAGGGTGAGATAGATGATCACAATGAGTAAACAATAAGGCACATACATTATCACATATTCCTTTGGAAAGGAAACACATAGCTTATACACATAGTTCATGATTTATAATTCACGAATCAAGTTACAATTTAACAAGGGTTCAATTTTTGCAAGTTTGTAGAAATTACACTTATAACTTATAAAGAGTGAAGGCTTTTGCTCTATTACTCAAACTTATAAAGGAGAGATGGCCTTATACTAAATTCCAACTCCTATCACTTATAAGGCATGAAGCTAATCAGGCTCCATGGCTAAAACTGCCCCTTCTAGCTGAGGTGGATACACAACCCCTATCCATTGGGTTAAGATCGTGTGCACAGGTTCCGATGATTACCTACATCAGCACGAGGATTCTGCATAAATGGTAAAAAGTACCATAGCTAGAGCTAATGGTAATCACAATTATAAATTTCACATAAGGCAATAATAACATGTATTCTAATAACAATAGTGGTTTAGCTTTCAAACAAAAGATACAATGATAGTGTAGTTCCATAAAGAATATAAGTTGGGGTGTTAATCACAAGAAATTCTCATTGGATAACCATAATAGTTTTGGACCGAATGTCCCTTAGCAACCTAATCTTATCAAAGAATTCATATAATAATATTTTAGAATAGAAAGAACTTGGGTTTCAAAGATCACAAGGGCTTACATAACAATATATCACATTCTTATAACACAACATAATGTTGTTCACACTTATAACATGAACATGGCGTTTACTCACACTTGTAGAATGAATCCGATGTTTACTCACCTTGGGGTTCCTTTGCTCCTAGTATACGTAGTCCCTTTGCACTTCTAAAGCTCCTTAAACTCTAACATAATATTTAATTTAATACTTAGTATTTATTTACTCATGATGCTCCTATCCCATAACTACCCATGCACATATAGCATACACATACACTTAGAGTTCACATATAGGTGTACTCATCACTTGCACATAACACGTTGACTTTAAAAGTCTTACATACTTAGGCCTTATAGGCTCTCATGACAACACATTACAATCACTTCAATACCTTTTTAAAGTCATCACAATATTATTACCTCAATATCAATTAACTTTAACAATTATTTTAATTCACTTTACACTTCCATACATGTCAACTTAACAATTAACCTTTCAAGTGTCATGTTTAACTCTTATGATCCTTTTTATTCAATTGTCACTTCATCAACTCATAACTTGTGTTCATCACCAAGTCATCATAACATCTAGTTCCATATTTTTCAACCACGTTTGCATTCTAAACACAATATAAGGTTAAGATACCTTAAGTATACCAAAATGCGTTTAAGCTTATCTAGGATCACACCTTTAACTAACATGTAATTTTATCATTTATTATACATACATACATGTCAATAATCATCAAAAAACATCACATAAAAATTATAAACATTGGGACAAAAATATTTATATAGGCCGAATGCATCACCAAAGTAAAAACTAAATTCTTTTTCTTTTTGCACTTTCCGTCTAATTCAGAAATATGTAAAAATATGGTTTGAACCAAGATTTTTCATGTAAATACAACAAAAATCATCTTAGAATTTTAATCCATATGAATCAGCCACACTTGGTGTTGTTTATACATAAAAATTCAACTTTTGAATTATAGAGCACAAAACCATGAGTTTTCTTGTTTTCGGTATTTTTCGGTCATTTCAGAAATATGTAAACAGATTGTTTAAACTATTATTTTTTCTTCAATCATAGCAAATATCAATTTAGAACACATCCATACATGATTCAACATCCATAGATAGTATTTATACAAAAAAAAATTCCAAGTTTAAAGGCTTAGGTGAAAAATCATGAGTTTTCGCGCTTTTCATTCATTATAGCAATAAACAAACAAAGGATTCAAATCATTATTTTTCATCTAAACAAAGCAAATATCATATTAGAGTACTTCCTCGAACAAATCAGCAGCCACATATCAATTTAGTAATAGAATTTTCCAACTTCTAAGTTCTAACACAAAAACCTTGAACTCCTTTGTTTTTCGAAACTTTTCGGTCATCACAGAAATATGCAGAAATATTATTTAATCCAATATTTTTCATCAAAAAAAATCAAAAATTAGTTTACAAAAAAGCAATGCACAAATTGCCCCCACCCCCCCCCCAGTGATGTTTATGCATAAAAATTGTGATTTTAAGTTATAAAATTCACCTTTGGAGAAATCTCGCGGAAAGAATTGTGTTTTCGGTAGAAAATAGATTTTCTCTCCCAAAAACTCACCTAAACAGGATTAAATCTGTAAAAATCAATAATCAATCAGTTTTGAAATTGAAAGAGAAGAAAAACTTACAATTACGGTCAAGGAATAGCAAAACGGAAAGGTGTTTTCTTAATTTCGGTAGAGAAGAATATTTTGAGAGAATTTTTCTGCCAAGATATAGAAAAATTAAGGTGATGGTTGCTGGAACTCTATTCTGGCTGAAATTTAGAATATATAATAGGGTTTGGATGAAATTTCCACTAATACCCTTAACGAACTAGGTTATGAGGATTTTAGTGTAGTAGGCTTTTGGGTATTTGGGCTTTTTATTTAAATTTTGGGCTAATTATAATTAAAAATTAAAAAGAATATTTTTCTTTTTATTTCTATAATATTTCCCCCAAAAATATTTATTTTAAAAATTATTTTAAAATACTCATAAAATCATTTTATGCTTAAAAATTGTCTTTATGCATGAAAATTCATTTTATCTAAAATAAATTCTTTTATGCAAATGCACTTTATGTAAATCATTTATTTTACAATAGCAACTTATATTATGCATATTAAAATTAATTTAATATGCCACATACTCATCAATCACTTAGATCACTAATTTTCACAAAAACACACACACTTAATCTTAATAGTTGTAAATTAAGCAATTTATCATGAAAATTCCTAGGGTGGGTGTGGGTTGTTACAAGATAGCAGATCGCTCTTAAAAAAATACTTTAAAATGTTCATGGTCATAGGATTAATGACTAAGCATTATTAATTCTGGAAGACCATAACCTCTGTTTGTAATCTATAATCAGCATGTGATACTTATGATTATAGAGACAGTGAGCATCATACTATTTAACAAATTTTGTCAATATTAATATGTGGATATTCATATGATGAGTGATTGAACTGTGATGTTAGATGATGGTAACATGGAGTTTTATTGCTAGTCAATAAATCATCATCTAGGTCATAATTGTACATATAGTCCTTGGACTTGAGGGATATTGTACCTCATTCATCGGTAGTTTGAATTTATTACTACTTACATACTAATGCTATTCAAGTATTGGTATATGGTATGTGATAGTTCTAACTAGTTATGTATGGAGATAAGTGATCACTAAGAGAGAATTCATTAACTTGAATAACCAAGGAAGAAATCCTATACTATCTGATTATTCTTAATAATCAAATCCTTGGCCAAGATAGTGAAGATTCGCTAGAAAGGGTTTTTAGTAGGAATCGATTTTATCAAGAATTAGAATTTAGATATAGACATATGATTGAAACATATTAGGGTTTAACAAATCCATGACCCTAGCTAAGATTGGGACTTCATAATGAAGGGATTTTAGTGTACATTAATTATGATCAATGGTCCATGAAATGAATAAGTGATTAAATACTCGTATTCATTCTAATTAGGTAGTCATAATATGCAATGCTAGGCGTCACTCATAACTTTTGGGACTAAGGGTGAAATAAAGATTTCACATTAGTAGAGAAAAGTGTTTTCTCAATCTCATTGCTAATTAGACGTGAACCTAAAAAGTCACACACCCAAAAGTATTCACATTCCAAGAATAAAAGGTTTATCATAATAATTAATTAAAGTGTTTAATTAATTGATTAATGATAAAAGGATTGAACTTATAATTAAATTTTCAAAGACCCTAGCATCTCTTGAAGTTTAAATCTAAAATAATTTCTTATTAATTAAATTCTAATTTATATATGATATAAATGAGAAGGATTTAATTAATTAAAACTATGGATGAGTGAAAAGAATTAATTTTGAGCTTTGGACAAAGCCCTAAATAGTCCAAGCCCATTTGAGAAATGGAGAGAGACAATTTAGGAGTCAGAGAATTTCTATAACCCTAAAGCCCATATGATGAGTTCATGGGTTAGGGATTTTCTATAACCCTATGTAACAACCCACACCCACCCTAGGAGTTTCCATGACCAATTTACTTGAATTTAGAGCTATTAAGACAAAAATATGTGATTTTATGAAAATTCATGTGTGATGTGATTTATGAGTATCTGGCATGTTAAATTTATTTCAATATGCCTAATATGAATTATTAGTGTGAAATAAATGATTTATAAGAAGTGCATTAGCATAAAATAATTTATTTTATATAAACTGAACTTTCATGCAAAAAGATAATTTTTAAGCATAAAATAATTTTATGAGTATTTAAAAATAATTTTTAAATAAATGTTTTGGAGAAAATTTTAAAGAAAATAATAAGAAAAATATTTTATTTTCAATCACCTATAATCAGCCCCAAAATTAAATAAAAAGCCCAAATATCCAAAAGCCCACTACATCAAAATACTCATAACCTAGCTCATTAAGGGAAATCTAGGAAACTGTCCAAAACCCTAAATATATAATAAGAATTTTGGCCAGCCCTTGTTTTCCCATAGCCACCATTCTATTTTTCATTATTTTGGCTAAAACATTCTCTCAAAATTATTCTCTATACCGAAATTCCCATAATAACTTCAAACCTTGCGATTTCTTGACCGTTCATAAGTTTTTCTCTCCTTTCAATTTATTATTGGATTTCTATGAAACTAATCATGAGAAAATTATTTTTAACTAAGTATTTACTAATTTCTACTTATTTAATCCAGCCTAGGTGAATTTTTGAAAGAGAAATTAATTTTTCTACTAAAAATACAACCCTCTCTACACGAATCCTCTAAAAGTGAATCCTAAAACTCAAAATTAAAATTTTCATGCATAAACATTACAAGGGGGTAGGGGGAAAATTGTTAAATGTTTGTGTTTTAAATGGATTTTTGTTGTGTTTAGATGAAAAATATTGAATTAAATCATATTTCTGCATATCACTGTAATGACCAAAAAGTTTTAGAAAATAAAGAAATTCATGGTTTTTGTCCTAAAACTTAAAATTTGGAAAATTTCATGTGTACATACAAGTATAGCAATTGATTTATACATATTGGAGTTCTAAACTAATATTTGTTATGATGGAATGAAAAATAATGGTTTAAGTCACATGTTTACATATCACTGTAATGACCGGAAAGTACCAGAAACAAGAAAACTCATGGTTTTTCATCTTAAAAACTAAAATTGAAAATTTTCATGCATATGAATCTATATAGGTGCCAATTCCTACATGTTCATGTTCTAAAATGATTTTTGCTGTAATTACATGAAAAATCTTGGTTCAAACCAAGTTTGTGCATATTACTATAATAGACGAAAAGTATGAAAAGTAAGAAAAATTCAGGTTTCTCTTTAATAGTGCATTCGGCCATTGTTGGGATTTTTATCCTAATGTCTATAATTTTAATGTAGTGTATTTTAATAATTATTGACATGTATAAATGAATGATAAATGGCTAAATTGCATTTGGTTGAAGGAATGACTCCAGACAAGGCTAGAGGCAATTTGATATACTTAAGGTATCTTAACCTTATGTTGTGATTAGAGTTTGAATGTGATTGGGTAATATAGAAATAGGTTTCATGATGAATTAATAATGAATTAATGATCTTGAATAGATGAAGAGATTGATTGAATGAATTGGTCTTAAAAGATGAGCATGACATTTGAAAGGCTATTGATAAGTTGACATGTATAGAAGTGTTAAGGCTAGGTATTGGTATGAGTTATAATTTGATTTCATGTGAGCCTATAAATGCTAAGTGTACAGGACTTTTAAAGTCAACATGTTATGTGCAAGTGATGAGTGCAGTGTATGTGAATGTTATATGTGCATGAGGTAGTTATGGGATAAGATAGCATGATGATTAAATAAATACTAAGCACTAAATTAAATATTATGTTAGAACTTGAGGAGTTTTAGAGGTTCAAGGGCTACAAGTACTAGGAGCAAAGGAACTATAAGGTAAGTAAACATTATATTATTGTTACAAGTACAAGCTATCATAATATGTGACCCATTGATATTCTTGGAACCCAAGTTCTTTTCTATTTTTAAAATGATACTCTACGATTTCTTTGTTAAGCTTGGGTTGCCAAAGGACAATTAGTCCAAAAAACATTTTTGATTATTCAATGATAATACCTTTATGATTATTGCCCTAGCTTATATTCTTTATGGAACTACACTATTCTTGTATCTTTGTTCAAAAAATTAAACTGTTATTGCTATTATGACACTTGTTTTTATTGCTTTAAATGTTATTGTTATATGTGAATACCATTAGCTCTAGCTATGATACCTCTAACCCTTTATGCAAAATTCCTTATATTGATATGGGTAATCATCGAAACCTGTGACACAATCTTAACCCAATGGATAGGGGTTGTGTATCCACTCAGTTAGAAGGGGTGGTTCTAGCCGTAAGGCCTAATTAGCTTCATGCTTCTCTATGTGATAGGAGTTGGAATTTGGTTTGATGCCACCTCTCCCCTACGTGTTCGAGTGATTATGGCAACAACCTTTACTCTATATGTTATGTATTATAAATGTGATTTTTGCAAGCCTTACTTAATTGTAAACTTTAAGTCATGAACTATAAATCATGAACTATGTGTTATAAGCTATGAGTTTCCTTTTTAAAGAAATATATGTTATTAAATATGCTATATTGTTTACTTATTGAGATCATCTATCTCACCCATTTCCTTTGTGTGGTTCTAGGTGAGCAATATAAGGAGGCAAGGTGATGGCTCAAGCATTCTACTTTGCTTGGGGGATTCCTTGTCCAAGTGTTTAATAATACCATGCTACGATGAGTTCTTAGACACTCTAGGAATTTTTATGGGTTCTTCATTTTAGAATATTATGCTAGAGAATTTACTTAGAGTCTTATTATTATTTTATTATAAAATATATTAACATATATTTTTTAACTTCCGCAACTTAAGGTTTTTCCTTTACAAAAAGGTTTCGTTAAGTTAATGCATAAGGTTCGGTACGAGCCTAAGGAACAATTGTATGTTCATGAGTGGGTTCTATGAGTGTGGGTGACTTATGTCTCCTCATGTTCTAGGACCATTATGTTTCTAAAATTGGAATGTGACAAAGTTGGTGTTAGAGTTAGGTTTTTAAAAGTCTAGTTTAGACTTTTCTGGTTATTAGGTTGATTAAGTAGAATCTTGGAGCATAGGAATTTTTCTGTCATGTCACTTGCAGTCTATCACTAGTATAGTTCCGCAAAATCCTAATAAGCTATAGTACTCTTGGTTATTGTTTACTTGTGTGCCTTACAATTCCTTTATCTGATGACCAAGAAGATTACTCCTATTTGAGGACTACAACCTAGATCACTGGGTATGGCATGCAAGAGGATATAGAGAGAGAAATTTTCAAGAAAGTTGTGCTTGTGATCCACCATAAAAAGGAGAAGGTGTCAGTAAAAGAGGACCCTAAAGAGTATTTGGGCCATGATTGGGTTTATAGTAAGATTGAGAAACTAGAGAGTGACTACTTGGAATTAAGGGAGGAGAATTGATGTCTTAGGCTTTTGGTTCATGCCTTAAGGGAGGGTGTGGAGCAGCTTAAGACTAGGGATGTTGAGCAGATGGGAGATCACACACTTGGAGATTCTTACTACTTACCATCTAGGACTTTGTCCTTGATGGGTTGCATGCCGAATAAGGATTTACTTTATTATAAGTGTTATAGTTTTGGTCACATTTCTACTAATTGCCCTATCATCGATTACTCACCTAAGTGACCATGGAACTACCTGAAATCCATCTGGATGAGGGGCACAGTTTAGATTTGTGTTAGTAGAGGATAACTATTGGCTTGGGGTATAGGATTCATAAACTATGACTAATACCAATTAATTACTTAATGACTTAGTATGGAAAGATTCATTTTATTGCTTATGACATGATTGACTTATATATGATAGGGAAATTTGTGATGTTATAAGTTATATGTTATATGATTATAATGTATGATACATGCCTTGATATATATGCTATATGATAAATGCCATGCGATATATGATATGATATGATTGGTACTCATGAAAAATGCATGATAAATATGGTATGATAATGGGGTTAGATGGGTTAAAAGGGTTAGCACTAAGTTCCCTTGTCATGATAACCGAATGCCTCCCAAGAAGAAGGTTCGCACAGCTGCCCAACCCATTAGGGCTAATGAGGATGCAATATCAGATATTGCATTGAATGCTACATCTGCACCTACTCGATCAAGGGAAAGATCCAATTCGGGGACACCAACCATGGGCTCTAGTGAGTAAGCCTCTTCGCAAAAGGTGCACACCATGCACGAGGAAATGAGGGACTTACGCAAGGAATTAGATGAGCTGCTAGCTTAAAGGCGGGAAGTCTCGCCAACATAAGAAAGAAATGGAGTTCTACCACCTGCGGTAGTGGCACCTGCTCAAAGGAAGAGGAAGTGGCTACCTAAGAAAGGGATGACCATTGTAGAGTTCAAAAAGCTACAACCACCTACCTTCTGCAATAAGGAGGGGGATGACACTTGTGAATTCTTAGATGAATGGACAAGCTAGTCCATCGATTGTTATGCTCTGATACTAGAGTGATTAAGTTGGTATGATTCTAACTCAAGAAAGAGGCATGGTATTGGTACGAGAGAAATGTTGAGGAGTGACTTTATGGAGCTGCCCCACCTATGCGGGTAGAGTTTAAGCAAGAAGTGATGGATTAGTTCTTGCCTGAAGGTGAAAGGCAAGATAAGGCATTGCAATTCTAGTAGCTAAAGCAGAAACCTGGGATGTCAATGTTGGAGTACGCTAAAGAGTTTAACCGACTTAGCAAATTTGAAGTCAACATCATGCTTACCGAAGCTAGCGGTGTCAACCGCTTCTTGAGAGGATTGGTAACTCATCTATTCAACTCCTTAGCTGTGATTGAATTTTTGACCTTCACTAAGTTAATAAATAAGGCCAAGATAATGGAGAAGAGGTATAAGGCTGAGAGAGCCAAATGAGCTGAACAATAGTAGAAAGGAAAGCATAAGAATATGGGTCATGGCAGCCAACATAGAGAAGGAGGAGGCCCAAGGAAGGAATTTTCAGTGACTGTGACACCTGGACCGTGGAATGGCCAAGCTAAGCCAGATCTCCTCACTTGTAGCAAGTGTGGGAAGAAGCATCTTGGAGTGTGCCAAAGAATTTCTAGTGCATGCCTAAAGTGTGGGCATATGGGACATTTCATTAAGGACTGCCCTCATTTAGTGTGCCAAAGAATTTCTAGTGCATGCCTAAAGTGTGGCATATGGGACATTTCATTAAGGACTGCCCTCAAATGAGGAATCAAGGGAATGCAGCCACAACACCTCCACCACTTAGACTATTGCAACCTCAAGAGCAACGAGCCAAGAATAAGAGACACAATTGAGACTCCTACTAGTAGTCGGTAACAAATAGCTTAGGGGCATAGGACTTATATGATACAAATGATATTTTCTTTGGTTATAAAGTGATTGACTTTTATATGATAGGAGAATTCTTCATGCTATAAGATATATGCTACTCGATTGTGATACATGATATATGTTAGGATATATGATATGTGACATGTGCCTTGTGATGTGATACTATATGATGGCTGCCTATATTAAATGCATGGTTAGTATGATGATTTGATAGTGGAGTTAAGTGAATTAGAAAGAGAAGTTGACTAAGTTTTGATCCAATTTAGATTAATGATTTATAGATATAATGTTATGAGGTATGAAATGCTTATATGTTACAATGGTTTAATATATGAATTATATGGAGTTATTAAATGGTAATTTTGATTAATGCCATAAGAAGATGAATGATATTTAGTAATGATCAATAGGAGAATGAAACAAATCAATTACGTTATATATACAAAAGTATGCGGTAGGAAGTAAGTGAGGTACATTAAGGAATTTATGGCTTAGATGCTACCATGTAGACTAAACCAACAAGAAAGCTAGGGATTTCTCTGTCACTTATGTGAACATCAAGAATAGTCAAAGGATGAATATTAATCTAGTGTGATTTAAAAGAAAAAGGTACCATTCCTATTCAAAATTCTATTGCAAGATGCTTGATTGATTCTAGTGCTATGCATTCATTTGTATCTCCATGTTTTGCTAAGAGTTTAGGTAGAAATAAGGAATTAATTCATAAACCTTTAGTAAACTCCTTTAGGAGTAACGATGGAAGTAAAGTATATGTTTAAGGATTGTGAGGTAGACATTGCTGGATGGAAACTTCCAGTGGAGTTATTAGAACTTGATGTCCTAAAATTTGATGTGATCTTAGGAATGGATTGGCTATATGGGTATGGAGCTTGTATTGACTGTAGAGAAAAGCAGGTAGAATCTCAACCTAAGGATGGGGAGAAATTTGTGTATCAAGGAGATACCTATGATTAAGGTCCACTAGCGTAATCATGGAATAGATGAGTATACTTAGGAAGCCGAGGAAGGGATGCGGCAGAAGCATTCCCAGTTTTTGAGAAAGTATGAGTAAGTATTTAAATTTGAGGATGAATTTCTTTTAAGAAGGGGAGACATAAAGGATAAGTATTCTCGGACTTATAATGATAATAAAAGGATAAGTATAATGCTACGCAGTTTTGAAAATTTAATAGTTTTGAATATACCTAAAATGGATTTGAGTCGTCTGGATGAGAAATGTTTTAAGGTGTTAGATACAATAATGCTCAATTGAGGTTATTGGAAAATTTGGTAGTGATCTTTAGTACGGAAAGAATTTTTTATTGAGATAACCTAGAATGGTACAGATTTGGAAAGATATAAGAGTTGCATAGAGATTTCATTGAATAGCAATGGTACTAGAGGTTCATTATTTTAATATGGATAAGTTAAATGTTTAGGAAAGTGAAGTATAGTGAGATGTAATTAGAAAACTTAAAGTAAGATGATATTACAAGCTAAAGGTATAAAAAAAAATTACGAGACATTAGGTAATTAAATCATGGTAATGATGTATATACTATATAGAAAGAGAGTAAGTCTGAAATAGTTATGAGAAGTTTATTTGGGATTGTAAATTAATAGAATGCAAGTTTGTTTGGGATATGACATATATAGGAAAGTTTGTTAAGTTTAAATATGTTTTAATTGATAAATGAAGGTAGTGTAGAAATTGAATGTTAGCAAGGTATTAAATACGAAAATATTTATTGAGATTATAATAGATTAAGTAATAATTATTAAAATGGAAAGAGGATTATCAAAGATCAATTGCAGTTATTAATTTGGAATTATTTGTTGGATTCTTATATGACTAATGTGATAAATAATGTAACAACCCACATCTACCCCAGGAGTTTCCATGACCAAATTGCTTGAATTTAGACTTGTTGTGATAAAATATGTGATTTTATGAAAATCCATGTCTGATGTGATTTATGAGTATGTGGCATGTTAAATTAATTTTAGTATGCCTAATATAAATTATTAGTATGAAATAAATAATTTATATGCAGTGCATTAGCATGAAATTTTTTTTTCATAAAATGAATTTTAGGCAAAAAGGCGATTTTTAAACTTAAAATAATTTTATGAGTATTTTTAAATAAATGTTCTAGGGGAAATTTTAATGAAAATAATAAGAAAAATATTTTATTTTTAATTACCTATAATCAGCCCCTAAATTAAATAAAAAGCCCAAATATCTAAAAGCCTATTACACTAAAACACTCCTAACCTAGCTCATTAAGGGTAATCTTGGAAATTATCCAAAACTCTACATATAAATTCAAGAAATTTGGCCAGCCCTTGAATTACAGCAGCCACCCTTTGTTATTTCATTATTTTGGTAGAAAAATTCTCTCAAATTTATGCTCTCTATCGAAATTCACAAAACACCTTTAATCTTTGCGATTTCTTGACTGTATTCATAAGTTTTTCTTTCCTTTCAATTTATTATTTGATTTCTATGAAATAAATTATGAGAAAATTATTTTAAACTGAGTATTTAATGATTTCTATATATTTAAATCATTTTGGGTGAATTTTTGATAGAGAAATTAATTTCTCTACCAAAAACACCAACTTTCCTACGCGATTTCTCCAAAGGTGAATCCTATAACTAAAAATAGAAATTTTCATGCATAAACTCAATAAAGGGGGAGTGATTTCTGCATCATTGAATTCTAAACTGATTTTTGATATGTTCAAATGAAAAATATTGGATTAATCATATTTTTGCATATTACTGTAATGACCGAAAAGTTTCAGAAAATAAGGAAAATCAAGGTTTTCATCCTAGAACTTGAAAGTTGGAAAATTCTATGATTATATATTTATGTGGCTACCGATTTGTGTATGATTAAATTCTAAACTAATATTTTTTTTGTTTGGATGAAAAATAATGATTCAAATTAGGTATTTACATATTTCTGTAATGAATGGAAAGCATAGAAAGCTAGAAAACTCATGATTTTCACTCTAAAAGCCTAAACTTGAAATTTTCATGTATAAGAAAGGTCAATGTCTGTCGATTTATATATGTTGATGTTCATAACTGATATTTGTTGTGATTGAAGGAAAAATAATGGTTTAGAACACTTGTTTAAATACTACTGTAATGACCGAAAAGTACCAAAAACAAGAAAGGTTTATGGTTTTCACCCTAGCACCTAAAGTTGGAAAATTCTCATGCATATGGATTTATATATGTGTTGATTCCTACATTTTTATGTTCCAAAATGATTTTTTTATTACATGAAAAATCTTTCAAACCATGTTTCTACATATTACTGTAATAAACAGAAAGTGCGACAAGTAAGAAAATTTAGATTTTTCCTTTAATGTAGTATTCTGCCATTGTTGGGATTTTTATCCCAACGTCTATAATTTTTATGTAGTATATTTTAATAATTATTGACATGTATGAATAAATGATAAATGGTTAAATTGCATGTTGGTTGAAAGAATGACTCTAAATAAGGCTAGAGGCAATTTGGTATACTTAAGGTATCTTAATCTTATGTTGTGATTAATATATGAATGTGATTGGATAACATGGAAGTAGGTTGTATGATGACTTGAAAATGAATTAATGATCTTGAATTGATGAAGAGATTGATTAAATGAATTGGTCATAAGAGATAAGCACGGCACTTGAAAGGTTATTTATTAAGTTAACATATATGGAAGTGTTAAATGTACTAAGATGATTGTTAAAGAGAATTGATATTAGGATAATGATATTGTGTTGACCTTAGAAAGGTTTTGACGTGAATTATAATGTGTTTTCATATGGGCCTATAAAGGCTAAGTGTACAAGACTTTTAAAGTCAACATGTTATGTGCAAGTGATGAACTGCACATATATGTGCAACTCTAAGTGTATGTGAATGTTATATGTCCATTGGATAGTTATGGGATAGGATAGCATCATAATTAAATAAATGCTTAGTATTGAATTAAATATTATGTTAGAGCTTGAGGAGTTTACAAGTTCAAAAGGGCTACGTGTACTAAGAGCGAAGGAACCACAAGGTGAGTAAAAACTATTTTCATATTACAAGTGTGAGTAAACATTATGTTATGTTGTGATATCATGTTATGTGAGCCTTTGATATCTTGAAACCCAAGTTCCTTTCTTTTTTTAATTATGACTAAATGATTTCTTTGTAAGCTTGGGTTGCCAAAGGACATTTGGTCCAAATCTATTTTGATTATTCAATGACAATAAAGTACCTTTGTCATTTGTTGCCTTATCTTACTTTCTATCTAGAACCACACTATTATTTATCTTTTGTTCAATAAGCTAAACTGCTATTGCTATTGTGATACATGTTATTACTTTCTTAAGTGCTATTGTTATAAGTGATTACCATAAATACGAGTGAATTAAGTAAGAGTCTTCACTCACTTATGTAAATTTAAGTGAATTGAGTAGTGCCTTCACTCACGAGTGAATTGAGCAAGAGCCTTCTCTCACTTACGTAAATTCGAGTGAATTGAGCAGTGTCTTCACTCAAGAGTGAATTGAGCAAGAGTCTTCACTCACAAGTAATAAGTTTGATTTTTTGTAAACCTTATTAAATTGCAAATTTGATTCATAAATTATGAAACATGAACTATGTGTTATAAGCTATGAGTTTCCTTTTAAAAAAGAGATATATGTTATTGCATGTGCCATATTGTTTACTCATTGAGATCATCCATCGCACCTCTATTTCTTTGTTTGGTTCTAGGTGAGTAGTATGAGGAGGTAAGGTGATGTTTCAAGCATCCTACTTTGTTTGGAGAATTCCTTGTCCAAGATAATTAGTTTAATATGTTATGAATAGTTATCCTTAGACGCTCTAGGAATATTTATTTTTGGATGTTTATTTTGAAATGTTATCTTTCGAGGTTTTAATTGGATTCTAAATATTATTTCCTCATGGATTATGTTTAAAGTACATTTTAACAAAAAAAAAGGGTTTATTTAAGTTAATGTAAGATCCTAGGCAGTATTTGTATAAGTATAAGTGGTTTCTATAGGCGTGGATGACCTTATGTCTCCCCATATTCTAGGACCATCATGTCTCTAAAAATGGGATGTGACAAATAATGAGTGGAAGTGGTGATTAAGATATTAGTATAGATGTTAATAATAATAGAGATATAAGGAAAAGAAATACTTAGGATTATATTTGATTGAAGGTGAAATTAAAGGTTCTATTACTTTTGTTAAAGGTTAAGGGATACAAAAAAAAATTATTAAAGATTAGTTTAAGATTTGTTGGAAAAAGAGATTAACATAGGTGTAGCTTAAGCTAAAGGTTTATCAGTGTGATTTCTGATAGATTCTAAGTATGTGCCTTATTGTATTTGATATGTTAATTGTAATTAGATATTGTGTTTAAGTGGAGCAGCAGAAGTGTGGCGAAGAAGTTAAGTAGAGTATGTTATACTATTAGATTTAAAAATTCAAGGAAAAATTTTATTTAAGAGAGGAGAATGTAACAACCCACATCCACCCTAGGAGTTTTTATGACCAATTTACTTGAATTTAGAGCTATTAAGACAAAATATGTGATTTTATAAAAATTTATTTGTGATGTGATTTATGAGTATGTGACATGTTAAATTTATTTTAATACGCCTAATATGAATTATTAGTATGAAATAAATAACTTATAAGAAGTACATTGGCATAAAATAATTTATCTTACATAAATTCAACTTTCATGCAATAAGGTGATTTTTAAGCATAAAATAATCTTATGAGTATTTAAAAATAGTTTTTAAATAAATATTTTAGAGGAAATTTTAAAGAGAATAATAAGAAAAATATTTTATTTTTAATCACCTACAATCAGCCCCAAAATTAAATAAAAAGCCCAAATATCCAAAAGCCCACTATACCAAAACACTCATAACCTAGCTCATTAAGGGTAATCTTGGAAATTGTCCAAAACCCTAAATATATAATAAGAATTTTGGCCAACCCTTGTTTTCCAGTGGCCACCATTTTGTTTTTCATTATTCAAGTAGAAAAATTCTGTCAAAATTATTCTCTCTACCAAAATTCACAAAATACCTTCAAACCTTGCGATTTATTGACCGTATTCATAAGTTTTTCTCTCCTTTCAATTTATTATTGGATTTCTATAAAAATAATCATGAGAAAATTATTTTGAACTAAGTATTTACTGATTTTGATTGATTTAATTCAGCCTAGGAGAATTTTTGAAAGAGAAATAAATTTTTCTACCGAAAATACAACCCTCTCTACGCGAATCCTCCAAAGGTGAATTCTAAAACTCAAAATTGAAATTTTCATGCATAAACATTATGGGGGGGGAGGGAATTTTTACATGTTTGTGTTATAAATGGATTTTTTTTGTTTTTAGAAAAAAAATCAAATTAAATCATATTTCTGCATATTACTGTATTGACTGAAAAGTTTCAAAAAATAAGGAATTCATGGTTTTTGTCCTAGAACTTAAAAGTTATAAAATTTCATGTGTACATGCAAGTATGGCTGCTGATTTATACATATTGGAATTCTAAACTGATATTTGTTATGATTGAATGAAAAATAATGGTTTAAATCACATGTTTACATATTACTATAATGACCGAAAAGTACTGAAAACAAGAAAACTCATGGTTTTTCATCGTAAAACCTAAAGTTAGAAATTTTCATGCATATGAATCTACATAGGTGCCGATTCCTAAATATTCATGTTCTAAAATCATTTTTTTTGTTATTACATGAAAAACTTTAATTCAAACCATGTTTCTGCGTATTACTGTAATAGACAGAAAATACGAAAAGTAAGAAAAATTCAGGTTTTCTCTTTGATAGTGCATTTGGCCATTGTTGGGATTTTTATCCCAATGTCTATAATTATTATGTAGTGTATCTTAATAATTATTGACAAGTATAAATAAATGATAAATGGTTAAATTGCATGTTAATTGAAGGAATGACTCTAGACAAGGCTAGAGGCAATTTGGTATACTTAAGGTATCTTAACCTTATGTTGTGATTAAAATGTGAATGTGATTAGGTAATATGGAAATAGGTTTCATAATGAATTAATGATCATGAATTGATAAAGAGATTGATTGAATGAATTGGTCTTAAGAGATGAGGTATTGTGCTTGACTTGAGAAAAGGCTATTGATAAGTTTACATGTATGAAAGTGTTAAGTGTACTAAGATGATTGTTAAAGTGAATTGATATTAAGATCATGACATTGTGTTTGACTTGAGAAAAGTATTGGTATGAGTTATAATGTGATTTCATGTGAGCCTGTAAAGGCTTATTGTACAAGACTTTTAAAGTCAACATGTTATGTGCAAGTGGTGAGTGCTCATTTATATGCAACTCCAAGAATATGTGTATGTTATATGCGCATAGGGTAGTTATGGGATAGGATATCATGATGATTAAATAAATACTAAGCATTAAATTAAATATTATGTTAGAACTTGAGGAGTTTTAGAGGTTCAAGGGCTACAAGTACTAGGAGTGATGGAGCCACAAGGTGAGTAAACATTATATTATTGTTACAAGTACAAGCTATCATAATATGTGACCCTTTGATATTCTTGAAACCTAAGTTCTTTTATATTTTAAAATGATAATCTATGATTTCTTTGTTAAGCATGGGTTGCCAAAGGACAATTGGTCCAAAAACCATTTTTGATTATCTAATGATAATACCTTTGTGATTATTGCCCTAACTTATATTCTTTATGGAACTACACTATTCTTGTATCTTTGTTCAAAAAGTTAAACTAGTTTTGCTATTGTGATACATGTTATTATTATCTTAAGTGCTATTGCTATATGTGAATACCATTAGTTGTAGCTATAGTACCTCTAACCCTTTATGCAGAAATCCTCGTGTCAATACGGGTAATCATAAGAACTTGTGCACACGGTCTTAACCCAATAGATAGGGGTTGTGTATCCACCTCAGCTAGAAGGGGTGGTTTTAGCCATAGGGCCTAATTAGCTTCACGCTTCTCTATGTGATAGGAGTTAGAATTTGGTTTGATGCTACCTCTCCTCTACATATCCGAGTGATTATGGCAATAGCCTTCACTTTATGTGTTATGTGTTATAAGTGTGATTTCTACAAGCCTTACTAAATTACAAACTTTGATTAATGAACTATAAATCATGAACTATGTGTTATAAGCTATGAGTTTCCTTTTTAGGGGAATATATGTTATTGTGTTGTTATATTGTTTACTCATTAAGATCATCTATCTCATCTTTTTCCTTTGTGTGGTTCTAGGTGAGCAATATGAGGAGGCAAGGTGATGGCTCAAGCATTCTACTTCACTTGGGGGATTCCTTATCTAAGTCTTTAATAATACCATGCTACGATGAGTTCTTAGATGCTCGAAGAATTTTTATGGGTTTTTCATTTTAGAATATTATATTGGAGAAATTACTTGGAGTATTATTATTATTTTATTATAAACTGTATTAAAGTATATTTTTTTAACTTCTGCAACTTAAGGTTTTTCCTTTACAAAAAGGTTTTGTTAAGTTAATGCATAAGGTTTGGTACGATCCTAGGCAATGATTATAAGTTCATCAATGGGTTCTACGGCATGGGTGACCTTATGTCTCCTCATGTTCTAGGACTGTCATATCTCTAAAATTGGGATGTGACACCCTGAAGCTTATATGATGAGTTTGGGGGTTAGAGAAAGTGCACCAAGGTCAAAATGATCTTTTAACTATGTAAGGTTTAATTGAAATAATCATAGAACCATAAAGGGTAATATGGTTTTTTCTATTAAACCCTAAGGCATAAACCAAATTAAATATCTAATTTCTCCCCTAATTGACAACATATATAGTTGCTGGCTATATAAAAAGCAAATGATGTTAAGTAAAGGTCTTTATGCACATCTTTTCTAAGAGGAGCCTTAATTACTAAGTCTTGAGATAAAAGAAAAAGAAGAAGAGTTCTTCAATTTTATTGTTCTTCACTTCTTGTTCTTTGTTCTTTATGAAAGAATAAATGTTTCTTATATTGAAAAGATCAATCCACAATAATTAGAAGAAATCAAATCACTAAGAATTTGGGTTAAAAGATCTTGTATTCAATTGGGCTACCAAGAGAGAGAATCAAAAACATCCAAACAAATCAAATGAGCCTTGGAGGTGGAGCTTAGTGTGGACAATCTAGAGGCTCAACATTTGGGGAGCTTTTAAATTACCACTTCAGTTTGATTACCACTTGTTCTTCTTTCTTTCTTATGAGTTTTACACAGTAATTGAATGATTAGATGAATGTTTATTGGACCCATTTGGGTGAAAGTGAAATTTTAGATTGTTTGAAATTTCACCTACTATGTTGCTTTCGCTTAATTTGCACCCAATATTCCTTCATAATATATATTATAACATATAGGAAGGCCACAATCTCCATGGGTCACATTGTAACTAGATTAACATTGTTCTTTAGAGTTTTTGATCCAACTAGTTCAGTTATGAAGGAGATACGAGGTAGGAGATTCAAGTTACGTGCATTATTCCATTCTAAGGTAATTGATAATGATTTTACATTAAAAGATCCCTATAATAGGAAGTCTCAATAAATAAGGCACATAGCTCATTCAATTATACCTACAACCTCCACCACAATGTTGGAGGTAATAATTATAGTGATGTGGAAAGAGAACAAGAAGATAAGGAAGCTAAATGGAAATAATTGTTGCATCATTTTAGATGCCATTTATTTAAGCACTCGATTAAATGATATGGATATGTGATTTCATCATGTGGAGAATAAACAATCTAATCAAAGGTAGAAGCTCTCAAAATATTTTGATCACTCTATTATTGATATTCCTTCACTTCCATCATCACCAACTCATTGAGGGAAGTTTTTTGTTAACATTTATTACCTTCATCATTAGTGTTTCATGTTTCATTTTTCTTTAATATCCATTGTTGGAAATCACATTGGGGACAATGTGATGCTTAATTTGGAAGTAGTAACTTTGTTTTTTTTTTTTTTTCTTGTTTCACTTTTCTTTATTCGCATATGTATTTCAATTTCATTTTAGTTTTTATCTTCATAGTTTATTATGTCATGTAAACATCTTCATTTAAAGCTGTAACTTGAAAATTGGTCATTTTTCAATTTAAGTAGAATTATATGTCACTCAATTTCCAACTTGAGATTTTAAATCAATAAGAGTGTTATCTTAGTTGATTCCTAAATTAAGAATGTTTATTAATACAGATAATTGATAAAAAAAATTTATATTTAGATTATTTTTTTAGAAATCATGAACATATGAGTTAAATCATTATTAACCTGTCATAACTATGGTAAGTGGCTTTAGAAAACTAGAATTTTTGCCTGAAGATATGATATAGGAAAATTAATAGTAAAATGGGGTTATTAATAATTAAAAAATATTTAAACAATATAAGATGGAGGGCAATAGCCTTCACTCTCTATGTGTTATAAGTGTGATTTTTGCGATCTTGCTAAATTGAAAACCTTGCTAAATTGCAACTTGATTCATGAATTGTAAATCATGAACTATGTGTATATGCTATGAGTTTCCTTTTCAAAGGAATATATGTTAATGTATGTGTTATATTGTTTGCTCATTGAGATCATCTATCTCACCCCTTTATCCTTATATGGTACCTGGTGAGCAGTATGAGGAGGCAAGGTGATGGCTCAAGCATCCTACCTCATATAGGAAATTCCTTGTCTAAGTCTTTGATAATACTATGCTATAAAGGGTTGTCATTAGATGCTCCAAGAATATTTATTTTTGATGTTTATTTTGAGATGTTATTTATTAAGGTTTCAAGCAGATTATGAATATAATTTTCTTATGGATTATATGTGAAGTATCTGATTATTATCTTTTACAACTAAAGGATTTCATATAAATGTTCTAAATGAGTTATTATATAAGGTTTGGTATGATCCTAGGCATGATAGGTATAGGTATAAGTGGGTTCTATAAATGTGGGTGACCTTATGTCTCCCTAGTTTCTAAGACCATCATGTCTCTAAAATTGGGATGTGACAAAGTTGGTACTAGAGCTGTAGTTTTAAAGTATAGTTTAGACTTATCTATTTGTTGGGTTAACAAGTATAATCCTAGAGCATAGGAATTTTTTCGTCATGTCACTTGCAATCTATCACTAGTATAGTTTCGCAAAATCCTAATAAGTTATAGTACTCTTTATTATTGTTTGTTTATATACCTTATAATTCTTTTATTAGATGGCTAAGAAGATCACCCATACCAGAGGACCTTGATCTAGAGTACCCTATGTGGCCTACAAAAGGACACAGAGAGAGATGTTCAAGAAGGTTGTTCCTGTGATCCACCTGAAGAGAGAAAAGACTCTTAATGAGGAGGACCCCATGGAGTGTCTAGGTTACAAATGGATTTAGCGTAAGATGCAGAGGTTTGAAAGAGACTATTCAGAACTAATGGAAGACAATCGATGTCTTAAGTCCTTAGTGCATGCTCTAAGAAGGGACGTAGAGAAGAGGCATAAGGCTGAGAAAGCTGAGCATGCTGAACGTGAATAAAAGAGTAGGCATAAGGGCAAAGGTCATAGGGGCTAGTATAAGGAAGCAGGAGGTCTAGGAAAGGAATCATCACCAACAACTAAAACACCTGGGAAGAGCGATGGTCAATTGAAGCAGTTTCCTACTTGTTGTCATTGTGGCCATAAACATTCTAGGGTTTGCCAAGAAGCTTCTAGCTCATGTTTAAGGTGCAAAAAGATGGATCACTTCATCAAGGACTTTCTTCAGATAAAGAACTCAGGAAATGGGGCCTCGACACCTCCACCACCCACCTCCACCACCTAGACCATTGCGACCTTAAGGGCAAGGAGCCAAGAATAAGAGACACAATTGACACTTTGGCTAGTAGTCAGTAACAAATAGCTTAGGGGCATAGGACTTATAAGATACGAATGTTATTAATTGATTGCCTAGTGACTTAGTGTGGATTGATTTTCCTCATTGCTTATAAAGTGACTGACTTTTATATGATAGGAGAATTCTTCATGCTATAAGATATATGCTACTTGATTGTGATACACAATATATGTTAGGATATGTGATATGTGACACGTGCTTTATGATGTGATATTATATGATGGGTACTCATATTAAATGCATAGTCAATATGATGATTTGATAGTAGGGTTAAGTGGATTAGAAAGAGAAGTTGACTAAGTTTGATCCAATTTAGATTAATGATTGATAGGTATAATGTTATGAGGTATGAAATACTTACATGTTACAATGGTTTGATATATGAATTATATGGCGTTATTAAATGATAATCTTGATTGATGCCATAAGAAGAGAAATGATATCTAGAAATGATTAGTAGGAGAATGAAATGAATCAGTTACATTATATATATATAAGTATGCAATAAGAAGTAAGTGAAAAACATTAAGGAATTTGTGGCATAGATGCTACCTTATAGGCTAGAACAACAAGATAGCTAGGGATTTCTCTATCACTTATGTAGATATCGAGTATAGTTAGAGGAAGAATATTTATCTAGTGTGATTTTGAAAGAAGAAGGTATCATTCCCATTTGAATTTTTAGTGCAAGATGCTTGATTGAATATGGTGTTGTGCATTTGTTTGTGTTTTACTAAGAGTCTCGGTAGAGAAAAGGAATTAATTAGTGAACCCTTAGTAATGTTGACTCTATTGGGAGCAATGATGGAAGTAAGGTATTGTTTAAGAATTGTGAGGTAGACATTGATGGATGGAAACTTCCTGTTGAGTTATTGGAACTTGATGTCTTAGAATTTGATGTGATCTTAGGAATGGATTGGCTATATGAGTATAGAGCTTGTATTGATTATAGAGGAAAGCAAGTAGAATTTTGAGCTAAGGATGGGGAGAAATTTGTGTATCAAGGAGATACCTATGATTAGGATCTACTAGCATAATCATGGAATGGATGAGTATACTTAAGAAGCCTAGGAAGGGATGCGGTAGAAGCATCCCCAGTTTTTTGAGAACTTGTGAGCAAGTATTGAAATTCGAGGACGAATTTCTTTTAAGAGGGGTAGATATAAAAGGATAAGTATTCTTAGACTTATAAGGATGATAAAAGGATAAGTATGATGTTAGTTAAGATTCTTTAGAGATGAGATTCCTTTTGAGTATATAGGTTGCAATTAGACTATAAGGATTTAAACTTTTTTAAAATAATAGATGTTAAGGCCATGCGAACTATATATTTGAGGATCTATAAGGACTTGATCTATGAGGGTGTAAAATGATTTAATTCAAAATTTTATATTGATTTTAAGATAAAATGTTCTAAATTTGATTTGATTATGTACTTGTGTCCAGTGTGACTGTCTATATGCATTGAGTTTTGCTTTATAGAATCATACATCATTAATCATACATCATGAACCACATCAAGCATTGCATTAGAGTTGCATGTTACATGCAAGGATGAAAATTTTTAATAGTTTTGAATATACTAGAAAGGGATTAGAGTCCTTTGGATGAAAAATATTTTAAGGTGTTAGATACAACAATGTTCAATTGAGGTTATTGAAAAATTTGGTAGTGATCTTTACTAGAATGGCATAGATTTGAAAAGATATAAGAGTTGCATAGAGATTTCATTCAATAGCAATGGTATTGGAAGGTTTATCATTTTAATATGGATAAGTTAAATGATTAGGAATGTGAAGCATAGCGAGATGTAAGTGGAAAACCTAAAGTGATATGACATTACGAGCTAAAGGTATATAAAAAAAATTATGAGGTATTACGTAATTAAGTCATGGTAATGATGTATATATTATGCAGAAAGAGAGTAAGTATGAAATAGTTATGAGAAGTTTATTTGGGATTGTAAATTAATAGAATGCAAGTTCATTAAGGATATGATATATATAGCAATGTTTGTTAAGTTTAAATATATTTTAAATTGATAAATGATGGGAGTGTAGAAATTGTAATGTCAGCAAGGTATTAAACATAAAAATATTTGTTGAGATTATAATAGATTAAGTAGTAATTATTAATATGAAAAGAGAATTATTGAATATTAATTGGAGTTATTAATTTGAAATTATCTGTTGGATTCTTATATGACTAATGTGATAAATAATGAATGGAAGTGGTGATTAAGGTATTAGTGTAGACATTAATATTAATAGAGATACAAGGAAAAGAAATGCTTAGGATTATATATGATTAAAAGTGAAATTAAAGGCTCTATTACTTTTGTTTAAGGTTAAGGGATACAAATTATTAAGGATTAGTTTTAAGATTTGTTTGAATAAGAGATTAACATAGGTGTAGCTCAAGCTTAAGGTTTACCAGTGCGATTTTGATAGATTGTGAGTATACGCCTTACTGTATTCAATATGTTAATTGTAGGTAGATATTATATTTAAGTGGTAGTGGAAAAGCATGAAGAAGAAGTTAAGCAGAGTGTGTTGTGCTACTAGATTTGAAAATTCGAGGTTGAATTTTTTTAAGGGGGGAGAATATAACAATCCACACCCACCTCAAGAGTTTTCATGACCAATTTTCTTGACATAGAATTATTAAGACTAAGTGTGTGCTTTTATAGGAAGTTATGTGCTATGTGATTGATGAGTATGTGGCATGTTAAATTAATTTTAAAATGCATAATATGAGTTATTATTATAAAATAAATAATTTATATGAAGTGTATTAGCATAAAATAATTTATTTTATAGAAAATGAATTTTCATGCAAAAAGGCAATTTTTAAGCATAAAAAAATTTTATGAGTATTTTTAAAATATTTTTTAATAAATGTTTTGGGGAAAATTTTAATGGAAATAATAAGAAAAATATTAATATTTTAATTACCTATAATCAGCCTCAAAATTAATTAAAAATCCCAAATACCCAAAAGCTCACTACACCAAAACACTTATAACCTAGCTCATTAAAGATAAACTTGGAAATTGCACCCCAAACCATAGTATTTATATAAAATTCAGCCCCATCATTTTAGACAGCCTCCACTATGTTATTATTCAAAATAATCCCTCAATCAAAATTCACAAAATACCTTCAAACTTTGCGATTTCGCAACCGTTTCGTAAGTTTTTCCTTTCCTTTCAATTTGCTATTTGATTTCTATGAAACTAACCATGGGAAAATTATTTGAAACTGATTATTTACTGATTTTTTTATTAAATTTGGCCTAGGTGATTTCTTGAGAGAGAAATTGATTTTTCTACTGAAAACACCAACCTCTCTACACGATTTCTCTAAAGATAAATCCTATAACTCAAAATTGAAATTTTTCATGCATAAATATTACAAGAGGGGAAATTTTTGTATGATTATGTTCTAAATTGATTTTTGACAAGTTTAGACAAAAAATATTAAATTAAATCATATTTCTGCATATTACTACAATGATCGAAAAGTTTCAGAAAATAAGGAAATTCATGGTTTTCATCCTAGAACTTAAAAGTTCATAATTCTCACGTGTATGAACCCTAAGGGCTGCCAAATTGTATGGATTTATATTATAAATTGATATTTTCTATGTTTAGATGGAAAATAATGATTTAAATTATGTGTTTACATATTACTGTAATGATCATAAAACACTGAAAAGCTAGAAAACTCATAATTTTCACTCTAAATCCTAAACTTGGAATTTTCATGCTCGAAAATTGTCCATGGCTGACCAAATGGTGTGGATTAATATTCTAAAAGAATTTTCATTATGTTTACAAGAAAATTCTTCATTCAAACCATGTTTTTACATATTATTGTAATGAACAGAAAGTGCAAAAGGTAAGAAAAATGCATGTTTTCCATTGAATAAAACATTCGACCATTGTTGGAATTTTGATCCCAATATTTATAATTTATATGTAATGTATTCTTTTGATTATTGACATGTATGTATGAATGGTTAAATTACATGTTGGTTGAAGGAATGAATCTAGACAAGGCTAGAGGCAATTTGGTATACTTAAGGTATCTTACCCTTATATTATGATCAATATGTGAATGTGAATGGATAATATGGAAGTAGATTGTATGATGACATGATAATGAATTAATGATCTTGAATTTATGAAGAGATTGATTGAATGAATTGGTTATAAGAGATAAGCATGATACTTGAAAGGTTATTTGTTAAGTTGACATATATGGAAGTGTTAAGTGTACTAAGATGATTCTTAAAATGAATTGATATTAAGATAATGATATTGTGTTGACTTTAGAAAGGTATTAGTGTGATTTGTAATGTGTTTTCATATGGGCATATATAGGCTAAGTTTATAAGACTTTTAAGTCAACATGTTATGTGCAAGTGATGAAGTGCACCTATATATGTAACTCTAAGTGTATGCGAATGTTATATATGCATGGGATAGTTATGGGATAGGATAGCATGATAATTAAATAAATACTAAGTCTTGATTAAATATTATGATAGAGCTTGAGGAGTTTTAAAGGTTCAAGGGCAATGAGTATTAGGAGCAAAGGAACCATCAGGTGAGTAAACATTATGTTATTGTTACAAGTACATGCTATCATGATATGTGAACCTTTGATATTCTTGAAACCCAAGTTCTTTCCTATTTAAAAAGTAACTATATGATTTCTTTATTAAGCTTAGGTTGCCAAAGAACAATTGGTCCAAAAATATTTTTTGATTATCCAATGATAATACCTTTATGATTATTGCCCTAACTTACATTCTTTCTGGAACTACACTATCATTGTATCTTTTGTTCAAAAGTTGAACTGCTATTGTTATTATGATACATGTTATTGTTGCCCTAATTGTTATTGTTATATGCAATACCATTAGCTCTAGCTATGGTATCTTTAACCCTTTATGCATAAATCCTCATGCCTATGTAGGTAATCATTGAAACCTGTGTACACGGTCTTAACCCAATGGATAGGGGTTGTGTATCCACCTCAGCTAGATGCCTAATAAGCTTCATGCTTTTCTATATGATAGGAATTGGAATTTGGTTTAATGCCACCTCTCCTCTATATGTTTGAGTGATAAGGGCAATAGCCTTCACTCTCTATGTATTAGAAGTATGATTTCTGCAAACTTGCTAAATTGAAAACCTTGCTAAATTGCAACTTCATTCATGAATTATAAATCATGAACTATGTGTATAAGCTATGAGTTTCCTTTTTAAAGGAATATATGTTAATGTATATGGTATATTTTTACTCATTAAGATCATCTATCTCACCCCTTTTTCCTTGTGTGATTCCAGGTGAGCAGTATGAGACGGCAAGGTGATGGCTCAAAAGTCCTAACTCGCTTGGGAAATTCCTTATCCAAGTCTTTAATAACACTATGCTACGAAGGGTTGTCGTTAGATGCTCTGGGAATATTTATTTTTAATGTTTATTTTGAGATGTTATTTATTAAGGTTTCAACCAGATTATGAATATTATTTTCTTATGGATTATATGTGAAGTATCTAATTATTGTCTTCCGTAACTAAAGGTTTTCATATAAATGTTTTAAATGAGTTATTGTATAAGGTTTGGTACAATCCTAGGCATGATTTTTGTAAGTATAAGTGGGTTCTATGGACATGAGTGATCTTATGTCTCCCTATGTTCTAAGACCGTCATGTCTCTAAAATTGGGATGTGATAGGGCAGTCTTTCAGGAAGTGGCCCATCTAACCACATCTTAGACATATGCCAGAGACTTTCCAGTAAGCTCTAAGATTCTTCTTCCTATATTGGTCATAAGTGGGGAAGGGAAACCTTGCTTTAGTTGACCATTGTGCTATTTAGGTTTTGAAGTTATTGGTGACAGTTCCTTCATTGGACCTCTTCCCCCTCTATGATGGCCTTTTTGTCCCTTGTTCTCATGCTTCCCTTTTCACTCACGTTCCATGTGTTCAGCCTTCTTAGTTTTATATCTCTTTTCCATTATCTTGGCCTTATCTATCAGCTTAGCCAGGGTCAAGAATTCAGTCACCGCTAATGAGTTAAATAGAGGTGTTATCAATCCTCTCAAGAAGCAGTTGACACGGGTAGCTTTGGTAGGCATGATGCTGACAGTGAATCTACTAAGTCGATTAAATTCTTTAGCATAATTTGATATCGACATTCTAGGCTCCTGTTTTAGCTACTCGAACTGTAGCACTCTATCTTGCCTTTCAATTGTGGTGCTCTATGTTGCCTTTCGCCTTTAGGAAAAAACTAGTCCATCACTTTTTGCTTAAACTCTGCCTGTGTAGGTGGGTTGGCTCTATAAAGTTATTCCTCAATGTTTCTCTCGTACTAATACCATGCCTATTTCTTGAGTTGAAGTCCTACCAACTCAATCACTCCAGCACCAAAGCAAGAAAGTTGATGGACTAGCTTGTCCATCTCATCTAAGAATTCATGTGGGTTATCACCCTCCTCACCACAGAAAGGAGGTGGCTGAAGCTTCTTAAACTCTAAAACAGTCATCATCATTGCTTCCTCTCCCTTTGAGCAGGTGCCACCACCACAGGTGGTGGAACTCCATTTCTTTTTTGTGTTGGCGGCACTTCTTGCCTTTGAGCTCGTAACTCATCCAATTCCTTGTGCAAGTCTCTCATTTCCTTTCATATAGCATGAACCTCTTATGAAGAGGCTTGCTCATTAAAGCCTATGGTCAGTGCGCTTGAGTTGGATATCTCTCTTGACCTTGTAGGTGCAGAGGCAGCATTCAATGTAGTGTCTGAGATGGCATCCTCACTAGCCCAAACAAGTTGAGCAGCTGTGCGAACCTTCTTCTTAAGAGGCATTATGCTATCGCGATAAGGAAATTTAGTGCTAACTCCCTTCTACCATGTCTAACCCCATCATCATATTATACTTATCATGCATTTTACAAGAATAATTTGATTAAGTGATAATTAATTGAATTGTTTTATGATTGCTTAAACTTTGATTTAGTTGGTTAATGTCACATCTCAATTTTAGAGATATGATGGTCCTAGAACATGGGGAGTCATACGGTCACCCACGCCCATAGAACCACTCATACATATGCAAAAATTGCCTAGGATCATACCGAACCTCATACATTAACTTAATAAAACCTTTTATAAAGGAAAAACCTTAAGTTGTAAAAGTTAAAAATATACTTTAATGCAATCCATAAGAAAATAATATTAAATAATGTCACCAAAATGATATTCTAAAATAAAATTCCCATAATAACTCTCGGAGCATCTAAGGACTCATCATAGCATGGTATTATTATAATTTTGACAAGGTAAATTCCCAAGTGGAGTAGGTAGCTTGAGTGATCACCTTACCTCCTCATAATGCTCACCTGGAACCACACAAGAAAAAATGAGTGAGATAGATGATCTCAATGAGTAACCAATACAACTTATACAATAACATATATCCCTTAAAAGGTTTCATAGCTCATAGTTCATAATTTATGATTCACAGTTCATGGCTTATGATTTAACTAGGTTTACAGAAATTAGCTTATAACTCATAACATATAGAGTGAATGTTGCTGCCATGTTCACACATAACTCATAACATGTAAAGTGAAGGCTTCTGCCATGTTCACACATAACTCGTAACATGTAAAGTGAAGGCTGCTGCCATGTTCACACATAACTCATAACATATTTCATTACATATAAAGGAAATAGTAGCATTGAAGGATACAATCACATGCAACTTAAAAGTGTTAGAAGTTTAGCTTATTTAACAAAAGATGAACAGTAGTGTATTTCCAAAAAATATAAGTTATGGCAATAATTATAAATGTATTATCATTGGATAATCAAAAATGGGTTTGGACCAATTGTCCTTTGGCAACCCAAGCTTACAAAGAAATCATTAAAATAGAAAAGAACTTCGGTTTTAATATATCAAAGATTCACAAAACATGATGGCTTGCACTTGTAACTTGAAACATAATGTTTACTCACCTTACGGTTCCTTTGCTCCTAGCACTCGTAGCCCTTGAACCTCTAAAACTCCTCAAGCTCTAACATAATATTTAATTCAATCCTTAGTATTTATTTAATCATCATGCTATCCTATCCCATAACTATCCCATGCACATATAACATTCATATACACTTAGAGTTGCACATGAATGTGCACTCATCACTTGCACATAATATATTGACTTTAAAAATATTGCACACTTAGCCTTTATAGGCTCATATGAAATCACATTATAACTAATGCTAGTACTTTTCTCAAGTCAAATACAATGTCATGATCTTAATATCAATTCACTTTAACAATCATCTTAGTACGCTTAACACTTTCATACATGTCAACTTATCAATAGCCTTTCAAATGTCATGCTCATCTCTTAAGACCAATTCATTCAATCAATCTCTTCATCCATTCAAGATCATTAATTTATTTTTAATACCTCATAAATCCTATTTCCATATTACCTAATCACGTTCACATTTCAACCACAACATAAGGTTAAGATACCTTAAGTATAGCAAATTGCCTCTAGCCTTGTCTAGAGTCATTCCTTCAACCAACATGCAATTTAACCATTTATCATTCATACATTCATGTTAATAATCATTAAAATACATTACATAAAAATTATAGACATTGGGATAAAAATTTCAATGTAGGCTGAATACACTATCAAAGAGAAAACCTTAATTTTCTTATTTTTCGCACTTTCCATCTATTATAGTAATATGCAGAAACATGGTTTGAACCAAGATTTTTCATGTAATAAAAAAAATCATTTTAAAACATAAATATGTAGGTATTGGCATATATATAAATCCATAAGCATGAAAATTTCTAACTTTAGGTTTTAGGATGAAAAACCATAAGTTTTCTTATTTCTGGTCTTTTCTAGTCGTTACAGCAACATGTAAATGATAAGTTCATGAATTCCTATATTTTGCCCCTTGATTTAGCATGTTTTATTATTTAAATTGAGTTTATTTTGTTTGTTCAAGTGCTTTTTAGAGTAATTTCTAGGAATTATTCATATTTTGGAATGTCATGATCATTTGAGCTTGAATTGCGATTAAAAATTGAGAAACAATGCAATTTTTGGGTAATTTTGGCTATGGACACGCCCAGTAACATGGCCATGTCACTGACCATGTCATTTTGTTTGAATTCTAATAGCTATGACATGCCCAAAGACATGTTTGTGTCAATGGTTGTGTCATTTAAGTAACCTGGCCGCGTAATACCATAGAGGTCCAATAGCTTTGAACACCTTACAATATTTGAGTATAACATGTGCTACAGATGTTTGAGTCAGGTGATTCAAGTACTTTTGGAAAGCTAAGAGAAAGAGCTACAAATTTTAAAGAGACCAAAATTTCTAATTCCTTCATTTTCTAACCCAAAATTGGCATGAAATTTAGATATTGTATCTTGGCACCTAGCCTAGCTGTGCTGACATGGCAAAAATTGGCCAATCCATGGTTGACACCTATTCAAACCCTAATAAGCCTTAAAGCACTATAAAAAGACATAATTCACATTAGAAAAGGGGGCTTTTTCCTGGGTTTTCAGCAATCATCCTCACAAAGAGGTGAGAGAGAGTTTTACATAGAATTTTCGTGTTGAAGATCCAATATGTTGCAGATTTTGAAGAGGAATGAAGATCAAAGCAGGATTTCTCATCATCCATAGATTGTTTGAGTTTCCTTTACCTTCTCTTGTATTCTTTATTTCAATTCTCTATTATGAACTAATTTGTTATTCATCCAGATAAAGATGAACCCTAGTTCTTAATTGTATGAACTGAATAATTTGTTTAGAATCAATTTATCATTGAATTGTTTTATTTTCATGATTTATGATATTTATTCTAATTGGCAATTATCAATTTGTTGATTAGATATTATTTCTATATTGGATGAGTGGAGATACCCTAATATAGATAGATCACTCATGGAAATAAAGAGTTGATTGGGGTGCTAGAGACAGACCTACAAGACTTCTTTAGATGTTAATCTCTTGAATTTAATGTTGCTTCTATTTGATTATAGGTTGAGAAGAGATTCCCCTATAATACTTAGGAAGTTAGGGATTTAATCACTTGAGAAAGGTTTATATCTAATTTAGTGAGATTCTAATTCAGTTCAATGTTTGAATGATTCATACCATTGTTCTTGACATGCATGAGAGGCTAGGGGAATTCAATATCTAGATGAACTTCACTATTGATTTTTAATCATCTATCTTTTATTACTTTCATAGATTAGTTTTAAATATTTTAGTTTAATTAATCTTAAAGTTGGTTTAACTAGACAATAGTTTAAGTTTGAACTAGTATTTATGTCAGTGTCTCTGTAGATTGACCTCGTTACTGCTATACTACCTAAACGATGGTGCACTTACCTAGAACTAGGGTAGAATTAGTCGTCAAGCTATTATAAATGTAAAACTCCTAGTGTCACAAATGCGCATTAGTAAACATGTGGTTTAAACCATTATTTTTCATTCAATCACAATAAATATCAGTTTAGAACATCAATACACACAAATCAGTAGCCATAAGTATTTCTTATGCATGAAAATTCCAAGTTTAGGGTCTAGAGTGAAAATCATAAGTTTTATTGCTTTTCGCACTTTCTGTTCATTATAATAATATGTAAACACGTGATTTAAATTATTATTTCCCATCTAAACATAACCAATATCATTTTAGAATCCCAAAACACACTAATTAGCAGCCAATCAATTATGAAATCATAGAATTTTCTAACTTTCAAGTTCTTGGACGAAAACCCTAAATTTCCTTATTTTTTGAAACTTTTTTATCATTACAGTAGCATGCAAAAATATGATTTAATTCGATATTTTTCATTTAAACACATCAAAAATCCATTTAGAATACAAATATGTAGAAATTTCCCCCCTATAATGTTTATGCATGAAAATTTCAATTTTGAGTTATACAATTCACCTTTGCAGAAATCGTGTAAGGAGGTTGGTGTTTTCGGTAGAAAAATTGGTTTCTCTCTCAAGAGTTCACCTAGACCAAATCTAATTAATAAAAATTAGTAAATATTCAATTCAAATAATTTTTCCATGATTAGTTTCATAAAAATCAAATAGCAAATTGAAAGGAAAGGAAAAACTTACGAAACTATCGCGAAATCGCAAAGTTTGAAGGTATTTTGTAAATTTGGTAAAAAGAATAATTTTGAGAGAATTTTTCTATCAAATTAATGAAAAAATAGAATGGTGGTTGCTGGAAAATAAGGGCTGGCTAAAATTCTTACTATATATGTAGGGTTTTAGGCAATTTCCAAGATTACCCTTAATGAGCTAGGTTATGAGTGTTTTGGTGTATTGGGCTTTTGGGTATTTGGGCTTTTTAATTAATTTTGGACAGATTATAGGTAATTAAAAACAAAATATTTTTCTTATTACTTTCATTAAAATTTCCCCCAAAATATTTATTTAAAAATATTTTAAAAATGCTCAAAAAATTATTTTATGCTTAAAAATCACTTTGTGCATGAAAAATTAGTTTATGTGAAATAAATTATTTTATGCATCTGCACTTTACATAAATCACTTATTCCATAATAATAATTCATATTGCACATATTAGAATTCATCTAACATGCCACATTCTCATCAATTACATAATACATGAATTTTCATAAAAGCACACATTTTGTCTTAATAGCTCTAAATTCAAGTAACTAGTCATGAAAAATCATAGGGCGGGTATGAGTTGTTACAGTTAAATATTTGAGAGATTTTAATCAATACTATTGGATAGTCTAGATTATATCAAAACCTAGAACTTTTAGATAATTAGTTGATTGAGCGTGAATAAGTGTTAATCCCTAGCAATTTTATTATTATTGTTAAATCTCTTAATTAAATCTTGTGCTTTAGATTATTGTTAGTATAAAGTTAATTTACTTAGTTTTAATTAAAATTAAATTAAAGCTTAAATAAAATAAAAAGAATAGATAAGTGAATAGATCATTATTTCCTTGTAGAAATGATACTCTACACATTTTATATTACTTGTGAACTTCGTGCACTTATGCATTTTGCCCAACAAAGAATAACCAAATAGCATAGCATCTCTTCTTATTTACTTAAGTTTATGGATTCCATCTTTGTGATCACCTACTTTAAAAAATAATGATTTAGAGCTATCACATGCCATATACCTATACATGATCAACATTAGCATGTAAACAATAGTAAATCTTAACCATTTATGCATGAAATAATTGTGTCACCTTATGTTAAAAGATTATATCAATAATCATGATCTCAATGGTGAATTATTGAGTAGCAGTAAAACTCTACATATTCATTATCTAATGTCATTGTTTGATAACTAATCTAATGAATATCGCCATGTTTGTTTTGACATCATATGTTAAGTATGACACTTATTAACTATATAATCATAAGCATTTCTTACTGATTGTGATACCCAATAAAAAATCCTATGACCATAAATATTTTAAGGTATTTGTACTGGAGCGATCTATCACTCATATTCTAAAACTTTGAGAATATATCCTCTTAAAAAGTCATTAAGGACTATACATTTAATATGCTAGAACATTTCCATATAAAAAAAATACATAAGCTACCATAAATAGGGATAATGTTTTACAATCACATGGTATGTATAAGGCTTTAGGGCAGATAATGCTAATAATATATATTTATACACATATACAAATGTGAATGCATAGTTTAATGAATATAGGGAACAAGATGTTATATTAAGCTATATAGCTTACAATAGTTGAAGAAAATGTCTTACATAATTCTTTTATTGGTCAGAGGAGCAAAAGATGAACTTGGATGACCTATAATAATATAATAATAAAACTTTATTAATAACAAAAAGGGAACAACCTTAACCTAAGTGCTATTCTAAATGACTCTCACATTTCTACCAAAATTTTGGTAGATTCTCCCTTATAATTAGGATATGTTCTAACCAATTTTTTAGTGTTTTTAGATGATTATTTTCATGTATGTTAAATTTTCCTAATTTTTCTATTCTTTTTGTTTGATTTTTCAAGATTAATTATTTTAGTTTTAGGAATTTTGTTAAATTGAGTGGAAAAGTGAAGAAGGTGTTGTGTTTCTAGCTTATGTAGATTGATATGCTATTGCTGGAGCTAATACAAGTCTTTTTGGAATTTAAATTTGAAGTTGCTTGATCTACCACAACTGTATAAGAAGACATGACTCACTTAATGTCACGACCCAATTTCTAAGCTGTGACTATCATAGAATTCAGGGAGACATAAGGTTACCTTAACTCATAGAACACCCTTGATCTTATTATCATTTTACATATTCCCTTTTGCAATCTTCTTCAAGATCGAAACCACATTCATTCTTTAACCTTTCCCATTATTACTTCAACCATTTATTTATAACCATTATACTTTAGTGCCATCTCATAATCATGAATAGAACATCATTCATAAATGTTAACAAACACTATCCATACATTCTTACTTACTATCATAGGTATTTATACATAAGAAATATTATTAATTGTTTACATTACTCTCCAATATAACATACTTTAATACTAAGCCTTTAAAAAGAATGGAGCTCTAGATTGTTTATCCTCAAAATGACATAAGCAATACAAATATAACACTTTTAGCAAGTCCTAAGCGAAAAGCGTAGCTTAAAGTTTACCTTGCTAGCAAATCACCCTGACCTGAAAAATGATAAACAAATATGGGATGAGACAAGCTCAGTGAACACAAAATAATATAACATAACATGTAGGCAATATAAGAGGTTATCACTTGGGTTGATTCAAGATAGCAATGGAGTGATGTTAATCAAAATTGGCCATATTGAACTTTGGAATGCATTTAAGCAGAAATAATAATGTCTTGGAAGCGGAAAGCTTCCTACACATAAATATTAGAGTGGTGGTCTAAACATTGCTTACTCATTTATATCACATTATGCAAAACTGATCAAGTCTTGCAGTTAGGCGTTCCCCCCTAACAGAGGTTGGGTACTCTTACCTTACCAACTGGCTTATATCAAGTGCACAAGGTTTAATATTTTTCCTCACATCAGACAGGATTTCTGCTTAGTCATGGGTATTTATAAAAGGCATATTTAGAATCTATATCAGAAATTCAATGGAAGTAGTTGGCATATCAATCATTAGGCATAATATAGCATCAATGTAAGAGGCTCATCATACTCAAATTATCATATAAGAAAGATATTGAATTTAAAGGCTCATAATTCATGGGCAACACATATTCAATGTCTTTTTAGGGCATGTGTCAAAGGATAGTATTTCAAATAATGGTTGCAAACAACATGACACAATTACATCATATTATTAAGTACTCACCTTAACTCCTTTGTTCCTATTTTTTCTGTTCGTTCTTTGATTAGTTTATTGTCCTTCTCGGTCTTGAATAATTTCTTTATCCTTGCCTTAAAGTTCTACACCCATAATATTTCAATTACATATTACTATATCTTTTATTTGTTTTATTACTTCTACTTATAATAGGGATGTATCAATTATGTGACACATATACTTACACTTTATTATTGTTTGTAAGCAATTCCAAGCTAAATTCCTCATTCAATTTCATAATTCCAAGTCTAAATCTCAAAATTCCTAAATTCTTCCATAAACCCTAGAATTTGGGAAAAACTATCAATTTCACTTTCAAATCTCAAATTCACTATAGATTCATCAAATTAACACCTAGGCAATCAATTCCCACTAATTAATTTGAGTTAATTCACTATTATTCATATGAACCCTAACTTATCCTACTTTGGTCCAATTTGGGAAAAACTCATAATTCCTCATCAAATTTCCAAATTAGTTGTAGAAATATGAAATTGAGATAACATATAACATATATGATTACTAATTATCATAATATATTATTAGAACACTAAGTTCCTCTTTTAATTATGTTTACGCCTCAAGGTTTCCAATGCTTGAATCATGTTCCCAAAGCTCATTCTAACACTTATAGATCATTTTTCTTCATCTAAGATCACTCAAAACCACATCTTATGTATTATTACCCTAGGTTGGCTGAATTTTCTTATGATGTAAAAGAGATTTTTAAGCAATCAAATTAGTAAAATCAACCTGAAGAACATAAAAAAGAGTAGACGAATATAGTTTCTCACCTTACTTAGCTCTAATTTGCCAAGGTTATTGTTACAAGTGGGGTAGAGAGAATTTCTTTCCTTGGTGTAGGACTTTGGTGTAGGGAGAGGCTAAATGAGATTTCTCAACATAATCTTGCTTATATGTATATAATGGGTTGGATGGTGAGGATTTATCAAGCTAAATCCATTGGTTAGGATTTGATCTTAATGAATGGCTAAGATTGTATCAAGTTGGATGGCTAGGATTCTCTCTACAAAGGTGATGGTCATCATATGGTGTTAGATTTCTTAAGGTGAACCTAGACTCATGTGTGGGGAAGGTGAGAGTTTTACTTGGTTTAGGACTTTGACTTAGTCAATTTTTATGGCTAGTTAGTCAAATTCTTATGACTCACTCTTTACAACATATGTTTCATTATCTTAGGCCAAACATTTTAGTTCACATCTTTTGATGGTCTATAACTCTTAGGCCCAATAGGCCAACCTCCTTATATTGGGCTTGGGCCATTGTTATTTCAAGGCCCATTAACAAGCCCATTAAGCCCATTAACATAGAAATTTCCTTTTAAAATTCCTTTCTTTTCTTTCACTATAACTCTTAACTTTATGTTCTTTAACTTCTTTATACATGTCACTAGTTATCATAAGAATTTAATTCAATTCATTAAATCATGATTAGTTATGATAAAATCATGAATTATGCAAACATAACAAATGGCACCACAATGCTCCTAACTGATTCCCTTTCATTTCCCATACTAGGCTAACATTTAAAAATCTAGTCTTTTAACATCATTAGTAACTAGAATGAGCTATGAAAAACTTGGGTATTACATTTTACCCCCCTTAAAAAAAATTTATCCTCAAATTTTTCAAAGAGCTTACCTATTACTAATGAAATAGTTGTGGATACTTCTGAATCATCTCATCTTCATTTTCTCAAGTGCACTCTTCCACATCATGATTACACCATTGAACTTTGACCATTGGTATCTCCTTATTTTGAAGCCTTTTCACTTGTTGATCTAGTATAGCGATCGAAACTTCTTGTAGGAAAGGTCTTAGTCGATTTCGATCAATTATGGTTGCAATACATGCAAAGGATCAAAAATGTACTTCCTTAACACCAATACATGAAAAATTGGATGCACATGTTCCAATGCTGGAGGCAATGCTAACTGGTATGAAACTTCTCTAACCTTATCAAGAATCTCAAAAGGTCCAATGAAGCATGGGGAGAGCTTTCCCTTCTTGCCAAATCTCATTACTCCTTTCATGGGGGAGACTTTCCAAAAGACATGGTCACCTACCATGAAATGGACATTCTTCCTCTTGGGATCGGCATAACTCTTCTAGCGACTAAAAGCAATTTTCAACCATTCTTGAATAACCTTCTGTGAACCCTTATTTCAGCATCTCCAAAATTAATTCTGAATTCTTTAAAACTGGTCGAAGTATTATTACCATAATTTGATGCCTTTTATACCCTGACTGGACCTTTTGTACTAGACAACATTTTTCTAAAATCGATTGGATTTTCTCTCAAACTGACTGTTAAAATATTCTAAAATTAATTTCAAGTCGAAATGACATTAACCGAGAATTTTTCTAAGCTCTATAACTTTTAAAAACTGACCTGAAAGCCTCCAAAAGGGACTAAAAAAGCACATGGAAAATTCAGCAGTGTGGATCCGTGCCACCTATGCATGGCTGCCATGTCTCTTTGATGCAGCCAACTGCAACACCTTAATGTAACATGAGAAACTCAACAAGGTAAAACCTCAAAACCTTAAACCGGTGGTCCATTATCCTAAATACCTCACACACTCACCCTATCAACATGTAAGCCTAGTGACCAACCAAATGGAGGGAATCCTTTTCTCAATACACCTTCACATTCATACTTCTTTTTTCCTTCACAATTCTATATTCTTACCCTTTTTTTTTTTTTTTTTGTTTTCTATTTCAAGGTACCAATGGCCAACACATCTGGCCCTTTTGACTAAGATGCGATGAGCACCTTTTTCGCTAGCCTCCTCAAGAAACAAGAGAAGTCTTTTCAAGCCACACTCATCATCGCTCTTAAGACCCTCTCAATGCCCAGTCTGCCACTTTCACTAGTGCTCTTAATTCCTAACACTAGTGCATCATCAATGAGGTCAAGGAAATGACTAATACCACCATCACTCCTCCCCTTACTTAGCCTGCTTCCACCTAAGTTGGAACTAGCCATGCCCCCACTTTTACTCCTCCCATTATCGATCTTGCCGATAATGGAAAAGCACCTGATACCCAACCTCTCCTATTATGGACTTGAACGCAACCACTCCCTGTCCTACTGTGAATCCTTTTCAAAGTGGAGATTTTTCTAGCTTTCCCAAAGCTAAAAAATTGATGGAGAAAATTGAGCCCATAGAGAGAACACTTAAAAACATCAAAAGCATGAAGACATGATAGATGTTGACTCTTTAGCTCTCTTTCCAAATACATGGGTTCCACCAAAATTTAAAATGTCAATCATGGACAAGTTTAATGGCACCACGTGTCCCAAAACTCACCTCAAAATGCATATAAGTACCATGAGACCCTTTGATGTGAATGATGAGCTCCTTGCTCAGTTATTCCAATAGTCCTTAACTGGAGCTGCTATTAAGTGGTTATTGGAGCTCGACCATAATCATAAGAAGACTTGGGATGACAAATGTAATGTATTTGTCAAGTAATACCACCATAACATTGAGGTGGTTGTCACCCATTGAGATTTAGAAACCACTTAACAAGGGCTAAAAGAATCCTTCACCGTGTTCCTTACAAGGTAAAGGACAAAAGCGGCTCAAATGGTGAACCATCCACCTGAAGTATAGCAAATTGATATCATCTTTAAGAACCTCCTCCCCCAATATTAGGCTCATTTACAAATGCAATACCTCCCTAGCTTTAAAGCTCTCATTGTCATTGCCACTAAAATCGAGGATTTAAAATAATCAGGATAAGTCAAGGATTAGTCCTCTAGTTTGAGGTATTATAAGAACACTAACTACACCACCAATTCTACCACCCAAAGGGAGGGAGAGGTAAATGTTGTCTCCTATCATCAACAGATGAAGTTAGAAACAATAAGGACTTTTTTTGAGCTAGGCATGCCCTTTAGCATCATTCACAAGAAAGCCTTAGAGGCTAATATAGTTAAGCCCTTAGACCCACGATCTCCTCTAAACCATTTGCCCAAAGGTTATAATGCTAATAAGCACTGTAACTTTCATCAAGGGTTGGGGTGTAAAACTAATGCATGTAAGGCTCTAAAGTACAAAATTCAAGACCTCATTTATAGCAGAGATATCATTGCTCTAAGACCCAAAGTCTAGCATCATCATCAATCCTTTTCCGAACCACTGAGCTCACCTGACCATCTAAAGCTTAACCTAATAACCAATATTTTGAGAAAAGTGCCAACACTGCTATGTCCCTATCTAAGTCTTTCAAGTCTATGTTTGATTCCTCTGAGTCTGAGTCCAAGTCCGTGTCTGTGTCGCATCCTAATTTTGAAGACATGATAGTCCTAGAACATGGGGAGACATAAGGTCACCCACGCCTATAAAACCCACTCATATATATGCAAAAATTGCCTAAGATCATACCAAACCTTATACATTAACTTAATAAAAACTTTTATAAAGGAAAAATCTTAAGTTGCAGAAGCTAAAAATATACTTTATTACAATTCATAAGAAAATAAGAATAAGACTCCAGTAAATTCTCTAGCATAATATCATAAAGTAAAGTTCCCATAAGAACTCCTATAGCGTTTAAGGACTCATCATAACATGGTATTATTATAACTTTGACAAGGGAATTTCCCAAGTAGAGTAGGTAACTTGAGTGATCACCTTGCCTCCTCATAATGCTCACCTGGAACCACACAAGGAAAAAGGAGTGAGATAGATGATCTCAATGAGTAAACAATACAACTTATACAATAACATATATCCCTTAGAAGATTTCATAGCTCGTTCAAAATTTATGATTGACAATTCATGACTTGCAATTTAACAAGCTTTATAGAAATCAACTTATAACTCATAACACATATAGTGGAGGCTGCTACCTTGTCCACTCGTAACATAATATAGAGTGAAAGTTCCTACCTTGTCAACTCGTAACACAATATAGAGTGAAGGTTGCTACCTTGTCCACTCATAACCTAATATAGAGTAAAAGTTGCTGCCTTGTCCACTCGTAACATAATATAGAGTGAAGACTATTGCCTTGTCCATTCGTAACTCATAACATAATTCAAAACATATAAAGGTAACAGTAGCATTGAAGGATACAATCATATGGAACATAATAGCAATAGAAGTTTAGCTTATTTAACAAAAGATGAACAACAGTTTAGTTCCAAAAAAATTATAAGTTAGGGCAATAATCGCAAAGGGATTATCATTGGATAATAAAAAATGGTTTTGGACCAATTGTCATTTATCAGCCCAAGCTTACAAAGAAATCATTAAAATAGAAAAGAACTTGGGTTTCAAGATATCAAAGGTTCACAAAACATGATAGCTTGCATTTGTAACTTGAAACATAATGTTTACTCACACTTGTAACAAGAACACATTATTTACTCACCTTGTGGTTCCTTCGCTCCTAGTACATGTAGCCCTTTTGAACCTCTAAAGCTCCTCAAGCTTTAACCTAATATTTAATTCAATACTTAGTTTTTATTTAATCATGATTCTATCCTATCCCATAACTACCCCTTGCACATATAACATTCACATACACTTAGAGTTTGCACATAGAAGTGCACTCATCACTTACACATCACATGTTGACTTTAAAAGTCTTGTACACTTAACCTTATAGGCCCATATGAAAATACATTACAATCATGTCAATACCTTTCTAAGGTTAACACAATATCATTACCTTAATATCAATTTACTTTAACAATCATCATAGTACACTTAACAGTTCTATATATGTCAACTTAACAAATAACCTTTCAACTATCATGCTTATCTCTTATGACCAATCCATTCAATCAATCTCTTCATAAATTCAAGATCATTTATTCATTATTAACTCATCATACAACTTACTTCCATATTATCCGATCACATTCACATATTAATTACAACATAAGGTTAAGATACCTTAAGTATACTAAATTGCCTCTAGGCTTATCTAGGATCATTCCTTCATCCAACATGTGATTTAACTATTTATCATTCATACATACATATCAATAATCAATAAAATCTATCACATAAAAATTATAGACATTGGGATAAAAATCCCTTGGTAGGCCAAATGCTCTATTAAAAGGAAAACTGAATTTTTCTTACTTTTTGCACTTTCTGTCTATTACAGTAATATGTAAAAACATGGTTTGAATCAAGATTTTTCATGTAATCAAAACAAACATCATTTTAGAATATGGACATGTAAGAATTAGCCCATATATACATTCATATACATGAAAATTTCCAACTTAAATTTTTAGGATGAAAAACCATGAGTTCTCTTGTTTCCGATACTATTCAGTCATTACAGTAATATGTGAACATGTGGTTTAAACTATTATTTTTCATTCAATCACAAAAAATATCAGTTTAAAATATCAATGGGTACAAATTGATAGCCATGAATGCTTTTCCTACATGAAAATTCCAAATTTAGGGTTTAGAAGAAAATCATGAGTTTTTAAGCTTTTTGTGCTTTTCGTTCATTACAGCGATATGCAAACACAAAATTTAAATCATTATTTTCATCCAAACAAAACAAATATTAGATTATAATTCTTCCATACACAAATCAGCAGCCATATGTACAAGAAATCATAGAATTTTCAAACTTTTAAATTCTAGTACGAAAACCTTGAATTTTCTTGTTTTCTAAAACTTTTCGGTCATTACAGTAATATGCAAAAATATGTTTTAATTCAATATTTTTCATTTAAACATATCACAAATCCATTAAGAAAATAATTATATAGAAATCACCCCCCCTTGGTAGTGCTTATGCATGAAAATTTCAATTTTAAGTTGTTGGAATCACCTTTGGAGAAATCGCGTAGAGAAGTTGGTGCTTTCAGTAGAAAAATTAATTTTTCTCTCAAGAAGTCACCTAGCCTGAATTTTATTAGTAAAAATTAGTAAAAATTCAGTTCAAAATAATTTTCCTATGATTAGTTTCATAAAAATCAAATAGCAAATTGAAAGGAAACAATTACGAAAACACAAAGTTTGAAAGTATTTTGTAAATTTCAATAGAGAGATTATTTTTTAGAGAATTTTTCTGCCAAAATCTTAAAATAACATAATGGTAGCTTCTGGAATGAAGGGCTGGCCAAATTTTACATTAAATACTAGGGTTTGAGGTGCAATTTCCAAGTTTACCCTTAATGAATTAGGTTAGGAGTGTTTTGCTGAAGTGGGCTTTTGGGTATTTGGGCTTTTTAATTAATTTAGGGGCTGATTATTGGCAATTAAAATAAAAATACTTTTCTTATTATTTCTATTAAAATTTTCTCCAAAATATTTATTTAAAAATACTCATAAAATTATTTTATGCTTAAAAATTGCCTTTGTGCATGAAAATTTATTTTATGTAAAATAAATAATTTTATGCTAATGTACTTCATATAAATCATTTATTTCATAATGATAATTCATATTTGGCATATTAAAATTAATTTAACATGCCATAAACTTATAAATCACATCACACATGAATTTTCATATAAGCACATATTTTGTCATAATAATTCTAAATTCAAGGAATTTATCACAAAAACTTCTAGGTAGGTGTGGGTTGTTACAGTCTGAGTCCTAGTCTAAGTCTTTTAAGTCTATTTTCTATTAAATTTTTCTTTGAATTTGAGTATGTCATATCTTGGCCTTCTAAGTCTGTATTTCACCTTCTAGGATTATCCTTTAATGTACTCATGGTGGGACTTTTATCAATAATAAAAAGTTTAGACTTTCTAATTTGCTTTAATTTTTCTAATTCATCTTTAAGTAAGACATCTTAAAAAGAAAGGGAGGGGGGGGCAACAAAATAAATACAAAAATGTGAAAAGGCAAAAGGATTAATTAATTATGGTATAAAGGAAAATAATTAAAAATCACATATATTGTATTTGCATAGTAGTAGCTCATGAGTTGTTCTGTAAAAGACAAGATAGGGATGATCCAAGCATCGCAGTTCACAAGATCCCGACCTATGCACATGAGAAACCTATCAAGGCAAAGCTGTAGAGAATAAAGATAGAATAGATCAAAATATATCATGACCAACTAAATACCATTAATAAAGAAGAGAATGGATGCTCTGTACAAAATTAAGGGTTATCGTCAATGGAGACCAGCCAAGCACTTCAACTAAAAGGTAAGGACAAGGGTTTACAAGAAAGAAATCTAGTTTTGGAAGAAATCCAAAGCCCCTATTCATGATCCAAGAGGAAGTTCAAACTAAACTGGGCTAGATAGTATAAGATCCTATTCGATAGAGGCACTATCTTCACGGATGTTGACTAAAATGAATTCTCCCATCCTGGCAACCCAGATTAGCTGAAATAATACATCATCTAAAGATGATATTTACATTTCATTTCTATTTTTTATGCATATGTAATCAAAACTATGTGGACTTGATTCTCCCTGAAAGAAATAACAGGCAGAAAAGTGATGTAAGGGATATGTAGGCAGCTCAACTCGAGTGCAGTCCAAATCATAATATTTTGTTTACACACATTCTCATACACTTAATTCTTTTGCTAAAAACAAAAAAAAAAGAAGAAGAAGAAGGAAAGAATACTCGCTAAGCAAAAAACTCAAAAGGGTGGAACCCGAAAGGGCGGCATAGGCGGAAATTAGATCAAAAATAAAAGATGTCTCATTTAATGGTGATTAAATTTTGCAAAATACAAACCCATCATTTTGAAAAAAAGGATAGCCTTTTCAATGTCGTTTATAGCTTAACATGTATTGTGTAGTCCTATTAACCTACAAGTGTTTGAACAAAAAGCAGAAAGGGGTCATGTCTAAAGTCATGGTCTAGCTAGTCCTCTCCACCTCCTAAGGTGGAAATCTCTCGTGTCCTCGTCAGAGTTAAAGTCTACCACAATCTTCTCAAAAGGGTACACCACTCCTTCAGGCCTCTACAGCTCCTTTTGCTGCACCCATAGAAGTACCAATAGAATCAGGACTACTCACCATAGTAGTATCAAAAACCCTTTCTTAAGTATTAATAGTTCTAAAACTGCGCTAAAAAAAATCCTCTTCTATAATTCAAAAGATACAGTCTTCCTTTCTACCTTAACAGTAGTAGTCCTTCTCTGAATCTCCAATATAGTGTCATCTTGTCTTCAATGCAGTCCTAATCTCCTTTTTTTTTAGAGTCACTACTGCAACCTATGGTGTAACACTTCTAGTAGATCCTTGAGTCTCGTTCAAAGATTGAGTCAACCCCTTTGTTTGTGTTGCAGTCCTTTAGCTACTAATGGCTCTTTATACAGTCTCTCCTTCCTCAGTTATGTTCCCCTTAGTAGGGCAACCTGGTGCTCTTTCTTAATTACCTGGCATACCTCTCTATGGTCCCAAGTGAAATTCTAAAATAAACAGCCTTATAACTCCTCAGCCAACCACCACCTGATAGCTATGGTAATAGGAGTTGTGATCTGCATAGACTTCAAAGAAAAAAAAACTGGGAGCACATCTTGAGTCTGCCTCATATGCTTTGAGACCCTCATCCCCTATTAGAAAGTTATTAAAACTAAGCCTAATAAGCAAACCACTTGAGAGATCTAATCCCTTACCATTGCTAGTGCTAAAGTATGTCCTTTTGGGTAAGCCTTGATAGCCATCCTATCTAGTCTCTAACTGAGTCTCAATAAACCATATGCATACTGAAAAGTAAAGGCCACCACCCAAAAAATGATCCATCGATCACACTTCCAAGATAACCCAAAACCTAAAATAGACACCCACAAAGCACCCCTAGTAAAAAGGGTAAGAATAAACAAAATTTTCTCACTTAGTGAATAACTAGTAAGACAATTCATCTCTCTAAATCTCAAATAAAGCAATCAAAGCTTATCGATGTCTTTGCCAGTATAGCTCTAACCACAAAATGCCTTTATTCCATCTGCCACGTTAGTATTACCCCAATTAATAGACCTGTATCTGACACTCAAATAGAAATTAAAGGCCCTCATCTTGAGTCTCTACCCCCTTATATCTCCCTAGTCATCGGGATCATAGAACTTCTCAAACACAATCATCAAATTCACTTCAGCATCACCAATCATCATTTGGCTTGTGACATCCTGAGACAAGCCCAAGAAACTCTTAAAAAGTCAAGGAGATGCCAAACTCTAAGCTTTGGCACCACCATCTAGCTTGTGACCTTTGGATTGCAGCCAAGTCATAGTACTAAACTCCTTTGGAATAAGCAAACCTCCTCCTCAGCAGCTCCAAAGTAAAAACCATAGGCCACTAATTCCCAAAACTTAAAGCAAGCTGTTAGAAAAATCTCAATCCACTCGAACTCCTTGTAATGCTAGCATGACAACTATTCCATACCAACCTAAGTTGGATTCCTCAACTTTGTCGAGTTTCCCAGTCCACAAATACATGTCTCTATGAACACAAAAGTCATATGAAAAAAAATTACATTCATAAAGCAAATGTGTGAATCCACCCTCATGTATCCATGCAATCATCCATTACAGACATCATCACAAAATATACATGGCATAGAAGTCAAATAAAAGATCTATGAATTCTGAAACATACATGTATCATCTATGCACTAACATGTATGCAATCATTTGTAATCATGCACCATTAGCCATAAGCTGAGCCAATAGCCTCACCGACACCTCCTAAAGTTAACCTGTGCTTCTTTGAAGCTAAATAATTCCTTTCCATATACTAATCAATGAAGTGTGACTTCTAGAGTGCCTTTAATTTTGGCAAAGTTCCTTTGAGCCTTCCAAAAGGCCCAACCCCTCTCATTCAGAAGTCCAAGTTTTTTTTTTGCACAACTAAAATCTTGTCAGAATCTCTTGAGCTGACTTGCCATAAGCCAAGGCTCTTTCTTTGCCAATATCTTGTCAAAATCTATCAACTCGACTCGCCATCAACATCTTTTCAAAATCTCTTGAGCTGACTCGCCATAAGCCGAGGCTCTCTTACCAAAATCTTATCAAAATCTCTTGAGCCAACTCCCCATAAGCTAAGGCTCACCTACCAAATCTTATCAGAATCTCTCGAGCTGACTCGCCATAAGCTGAGGCTTTTCCTTTACTAAAATCTTATCAGAATTTCTCAAGCTAACTTGCTATAGGTCGAGGCTCTCCTTTCACTAAAATACCTTGTCCAAAATTCTCTTCCACCCATAAATGTCTAGAAATGGTCACCTATAAATGTCTAGAAATGGTCACCTAGACATCCATGTGATTCCTTTTTCCATCTCTTTTATCAAAATCTATCAATTTCACCCATAAAATGTCTAGAAATGATCACCTAGACATCTATATGGTTCCACTTTCCACCTTTTTTTCCGAAATCTTCTTTACCTCTAGCATTAAGGCCAAATAGATAGGCTTGATTGAGATTTACCCAAATCTTCTTTACCTTTAACATTATGGCTAAATAGATAGCCTTGATTGAGATTTACCCCAGATCATCTTTAGCTCCAACATTAAGGTCAGACAGATAGCCTTGATTGAGATTTACCCTATATCTTTATCTCCAACATTAAGACCAAACATATAGCCTTGATTGAAATTCACCAAATCATCTTTACCTCCAACATTAGGGCTTAATTGTCACATTACATTTTCAGAGACATGATGGTTCTAGAACATGGGGAGATATAAGGTCACCCATGCCTGTAGAATCCACTTATACATATACAATTCATGCCCAGGATCATACCAAACCGAATGCATTAATTTAAATATCCAATGATATAAGAAACCTTAATATGTGGAAGAATAGTTTAGTAAAACACTTGGGAAATATCTCATAAGAAAAAAAATATTTAAAGTTTTAAGACAAATCATCAATAATTAATTTCCTAAAATAAACTCCTAGAGCATCTACAAATATCTTATCATAACATAGTATCATTAAAGACTTTGACAAGAAATCCCTAAGTGAAGTAGAATGCCTGAGCCATCACCTTGCCTCCTCATATTGCTTACCTGGAACCATATAAGAACATGGGGTGAGATAGATGATCTCAATGAGTAAACAATATAGCATAAATGATATAATATATACCATTCTTAAGGAAAACCCATTGCATATAACACATAGTTCATGATTTACAAATTATGGCTTCATAGTTTTCAATTTAGCAAGATTTTCACTTTAGTATAAATCACACTTATAATACTTATTACCCTATAAGAGCAAATGACTATACTAGCTCATTCACTCAAGGGAAAGCTGGCCTCATGCCAAATTCCAACCCCCAACCCATTACTTATAAAGTCATGAAATTGATCAAGCTTTAGAGCTAGAACTGCCCCTTTTAGCTAAGGTGGATACATAACCCCTATCCATTGGGTTAAGACCATGTGCATAGGTTCTGATGATTACTCGTATTGGCACGAGGACTTCTGCATAAAGGGTTAAAGGTACCATAGCTAGAGCTAATGGTTATCACATATAACAATAACATTTAAGGCAACAATAACATGTATCATGACAGCAATAGTAGTTCTACTTATTTATCAAAGGATAAAATAATATGTGGTTCTAGAAAGAAGACAAGGTAAGGCAGTAATTACAAAGGATCTTTCATACCATTGAACAAATAATAATGGCTTTGGACTAATTGTCCGTTGGCAACCCAAGCTTAACATAGAAATCACATAATTATAATTGGAAGTAGAAAAAAAGACTCAGGTTTTAAGAGTCTTAAAGATTCCTATAACAAAACCACTTGTACTTATAACATGAATATAATGTTTACTCACCATATGGTTCCTTCACTCCTAATAAACATAGCCCTTTCAAACCTGTCAAACTCCTCAAGCTCTAACATAATATTTAATTCAATACTTAGTAATTGTTTAATCATCATGCTATCCTATCCTATAACTACCCTATGTACACATAACATTCATATACGTTTAGAGTTACACTTGGAAGTGCACTCATCACTATTATATAGCATGTTAACTTTAAAAGTCTTGCCCATTTAGCCTTCATAGGCTCACATGAAAATATATTATAATTCATACTAAAACTTTTCTCCTGTCAAACACAATGTCATAATCTTAATATCAATTCACTTTGACAATCATCTTAATGCACTTAACACTTCCATACATGTCAACTTATCAATAGCCTTTCAAGTATCATGCCTATCTCTTATACCCAATTCATTCAATCAATCTCTTCATTAATTTGAGATCATTAGTTCATTATTGATTCATCATAAACTCTATTTCCATATTACCTAATCACATTCACATTCTAGTCACAACATATGGTTAAGATACCTTAAGTATACCAAAATTGCCTCTAGCCTTGTCTTGAGTCATTCCTTCAGCTAACATGCAATTTAATCATTTATCATTCATTCATACATATCAATAATCATTAAAATACACTACATAAAAATTATAGACATTGGGATAAGAATCCCAATAATGGCCGAATACCTCATTAAAGAGAAAATATGAACTTTCTTACTTTTTGCACTTTCTGTCTACTATCGTAATATGTAGAAACATTGTTTGAACCAAGATTTTTCACATAATAAAAAGAAAAATCAATTTAAAATATAAACATGTAGGAATCAGCACATATATAAATTCATATGTATGAAAATTTCCAACTTTAAGTTTTAGGATGAAAAACCATGAGTTTTCTTGTTTCTGGTACTTTTTGGTCATTTCAGCAATATGTAAACATGTAATTTAAACCATTATTTTTCATTCAATCATAGAATATATTAGTTTAGAACACTAATACACACCAATCAGTCAGCCATGGACAATTCTCATGCATGAAAATTTTAAATTTAGAGTTTTGAGTGAAAATCATGAGTTTTCTAGTTTCCGCGCTTTCCGTTTATTATAGTAATAAGTAAACACATGATTTAAATCATTTTTTTCATCCAAACAAAGCAAATATCAGTTTAGAATTCCTTCATATACAAATCAGTAGCCATATATATACTTAATTATAAAATTTTCCAACTTTCATTTATTTAATTTAGGTATTTGGGCTTTTTATTTAATTTAGGGGCTAATTATAGGTAATTAAAAATAAAATATTTCTCTTATTATTTTCATTAAAATTTCCCCCAAAACATTTATTTTAAAATTATCTGAAAAATACGCATAAAATTATTTTATACTTAAAAATCACTTTTTTGCATGAAAATTCATTTTATGTAAAATAAATTATTTTATGCTAATGCACTTCATATAAATCATCTATTTCACAATAATAACTCATATTATGTATATTAGAATTAATCCAACATGCCACATATCATCAATCTCATAGCACATAAATTCCTATAAAAACACACACTTAGCCTTAATAGTTCTAAGTTAAACAAATTGGTCATTAAAACTCCTAGGATGGGTGTGGGTTGTTACATGAATATATAGTCTTAATTAAAATTTGCCAAGACCATTCTCGCATCTAACATCAAGGTCGGACTGATAGCCATTGGTAAAACCTCATTTATCCTAAAGGGCCTCCTCCCAAAGGACTAGATAAGAATACACAAGCTCAGAGTCTGACATGTTACCTCTTCCCAATGTTCACTATCATCATAATCACCTTTTGTTCAAAGCCAATTATGATGAGGGGGTAGCTGTGAATCCTCACTTCAGCACCTCCAAAATTAATTCTGAATTCTTCAAAACTGACCAAAGTATTCTTAGCACAATCTAACACGTTTCCTACCCTGACCTGACCTTCTGTACCATATAGTATTTTTTCAAAAATGATCGGATTTTCTCTCAGACTGACTGTTAAAATGTTCTAAAATTAATTTTAAGTTTAAATGACACTGACTGAGATTTTTTTTTTAGCTCTATAACTTTTGAAAATTGACTTGAAAGCCTCAAAAATGGACCAAAAAGCACCTAGAGAAGTCAGCGGTGCGGATCCGCGTCTATAAGCGGTGACTGTGTCTCTTTGACACAACTAGTTGCACCACCTTGATATGGCTGCATCGTTAGGACGGCGCGAATCGGCACCACCGGGTTCAAATTCCTAAAATGCCCTTCTTTTTCATTTTTTTTATATTTTTTAGCCCTATCCTTTTTGTCTTTTCACATTTTCACTTCCCATATCACCCTCACCTCATTTTTCCTATAAATAGCCCTTCCATTTCTTCATTTAAAATACACCTTGAGTTAGAATTGATAGCTATCCTCTAATTCTTCTCTTCTTCTCCCTCTAACCACTCTCTAATTAATTAATTACCTCACCTTAATAAAGTTAATTAATCTTTTTAATTAATTAATTAATCACTTTTTAAAATCAAATTAATCATTTTTCTTAATCCAACCTTAACAAATTAATTAATTAATCTTTTTAATCAATTAATCCATCTATCCTTTTAGCATACTAATTAGTTAATTAATCATTTTAATTAACTAATTAATCTCCTAATCAATCCAATCACCTGGTCCCGATAAAACAGAACTTTGGTTTGGTGAAATCCTCTGCCCACCAAAAGCCAAGATATCAGCCTTTTCCTCTCAAACCCAAATCAAATCAATTAATCTGAACAACCCCTAAGCCCCTCCACTTAATCGCGGAATGAACTATGTGGGTTTTGATCCCCATTCAATGGGGTATGTAGGCACTTTTGGAATCTAAATCCAAATCCCAATCATTCTCTCTTCAATTTTTTAATTAATTTGTGGATGTTTTATTTTCTCCTTGCACTCATACCATACTCATGCATTAAATGTCATATAACATTTGTCATTCATGAAATTAATTTTTAAGTCAAATTAAACTTAAGAGACAAATTTAGATTATTTAAAACCAAAAATCTAGTCTCTAAACTCAACTTGGTTTGAGGCTAGTGATTTTATCCTTAGGTAAATTAATTGAAAATTAATGAATTGGAGTCAATTGGGTTTTTCCTTAATTTTCCCATTTAAAATTAAATTAGGGTGGCTACTCCCAAAAATCATTTTCAAAATCAACCAAATCTAAACTCAAGGGTTCCATCATGAGTCTAAACCTGAATGTGTATCCCAGTTCCCTCTAGCTAACCAGGCTGGTGCTCGGGTGTGGCCTCACACCTTCACTTTATCAATGGCTTCTTTAATCATATCTAGGGCTTCAAGGTACTTTTCACCCGCTCCAGTCTAACAAATCTGAGATTGACATTTTTTGCCATATAATGCCTTATATGGTACCATCCCTATAGAGGAATGGTAGCTATTATTGTATGCAAATTCGATAAGTGGGAGATGTCTATCACAACTTCCTCTGAAATCCATAACACACATATGAAGCATATCCTCCAACATTTATATTATTCTCTCAGATTGCCCATCCGTTTGTGGTTGAAAGGCTGCACTAAAATCAAGCTGCGCATCCAATGCTTCTTGTAATTTTTGGTAGAACCTCAATATGAATTGAGTCCCTCTATTTGAGATAATGGAGAGTGGAGCCCCATGTAATCTTATAATTTCATTGATATATATCTAGGCATATAGATTTGCCGAATAAGTAGCCTTCACCTCATTGGAGTGTGCCAATTTCGTTAGTCAATCCACTATGACCCATATTGAGTCAAATCCTTTCGTAATCTTAGGTAGAACCACTACAAAATTCATTATGATTCATTCCTACTTCCACTCTAGAAATCTTATTTTCTAAAGTAATCTGGATGGTCTTTAGTGTTCAAATTTCACTTGCTGGCAAGTGAGACATGAAGCTACAAAATTAGCCGCATCTTTCTTTGTTCCAGGCCTCTAATAAGTACTCCTTACATCATGATACATTTTGGTAGCACCTAGGTGTATACTATATGAAGTTTGATGTGCCTCTTTCAAAATCCTTTCCGTCAACTCCTTTATATTAGGTACACATAATCAAGCTCCACACTTTAAAACACCTCCTTCTATTTGAAACTCTAGAGCTTATCCCTTTTCCACATTCTCAAAGATTTTCATCAACTGAGGGTCTTGATTTTGTGACATCTTTATCTCATGAAGGAGTTTAGGCCTTACTTGGGAGTAAGCAAATAGCACTTGTGATTCATCTACTTGTAATTATAAACCTTCATTAAACATCTCCTTTAACTCTCTTACTATTGACCTCTTTTGTATGGCAATATACGAGAGACAGACCATCGATTTCCTGCTCAATGCATCTGCTACAACATTGGCTTTACTAGGATGGTAAAGTATTTGGCAATCATAATCCCTTAATAATTCTACCGGCCTTCTTTGCCTCAAGTTTAAATCTCTTTGCTTTAAGATATATTGAAGACTTTTATGATCTGTATAGACCTCATATTTCTCCCTATAAAAATAATGCCTCCATATCTTGAAAGCAAAGCTAACTGCCACTATTTCTAGATCATATGTGGGATAGTTCATCTCATATCGCGTTAGTTGTTTAGATGCGTAAGCAATAACTTTTCCATTTTGCATTAACACGCATCTCAAACCAATTCTAAAAGCATCATAATATATGGTAAAACCTTTATTCCCATCAGGTAATGCCAATACAGAAGTTGTGATTAAGCAATTCTTAAGTTTCTAGAAACTCTCTTCACAAGTCTTATCCCACTTAAACTTAACTTACTTTCATGTAAGACTCATTAGTGACACTACTATTCTCAAAAATGCTTTATAAAATGGCAATAGTAACTCACTATACCTAAGACACTCCTCACTTTCATAATAGTTATGGGTCGAGGCCAATTTGCTACCACTTCTACTTTCTTAGGATCTACCTTGATTCCTTATTTGCTTTTATATGTCCAAGGAAGCAAACTTGTTATAAAAATCACATTTATACAATTTAGCATACAACTTATGCTCCCCCAAGGTTTGCAACACTGTTCTCATGTGTTCCTCATGTTCTTCCTTACTCCTCGAATAGGCTAGAATATCATTAATAAATACAATCACAAATTTATCTAAAAATAGCTTAAACAGTCAATTCATCAAGTCCATAAAAGCTGTTGGTACAGTCATCAAACCAAATGGTAATACTGTAAATTAATAATGCCTATATCTCATTCTAAATGCAGTCTTACAAATATCTTCTCATCAGATCTTAAGTTGATGATAACCTTATCGCAAGTCTATCTTAGAGAAATAACTGGCCCTTTGCAACTGATCAAATAAATCATCAATCCTTGGTAGAGGATACTTATTCTTCACAATCACTTTATTCAACTATCTATAATAAATGCACAGCCTTAAAGACCCATCTTTTTTCTTTACAAACAAAATTGGAGCACCCCAAAGGGAACTACTAGACCTAATAAAACCCTTATCAAGCAGGTCCTACAATTGAACTTTCAATTCTTTTAACTCTGAAGGTGCCATCCAATAAGGTGGTATTGATAATGGTTGAGTTCCAAGCAATAGCTCAATTGCAAACTCTATCTCTCTAGTCAGTGGCATCCATGGTAAACCCTCTATAAACATATCAAGGAGCTCATCTACTATAGGTATATTCTTGATAGATTTATCTACTTTCTCAATATCCACTATACATGCCAAATACGCTTGACAACCCTTCCTTAACAATCTTTGCCCTAACAGCCAAAATAAAGTTCATAGTAAAACTACTCTTATCACCTTGAAAAGTGAATTCGGATCCATTCTCTTTTCTAAAATTAATCCTTTTCCCCTTACAATCTATATAGGCATTATGCATAGATAGCCAATCCATTCCTAGTATAACATTAAATTCCACGACCTCTAATTCAATTAAATTTATAGGAAATCTCCTATTTTCAAATTCTACCATGCAATTCTTATATACTTGTTCTACTTTTATAATTTCACCTAAGGGTGTGGTTATAACCAAAGGTTCATGCATCTTCTCTTTATTCTTATTTAATTCCTTAGCAAAACACAGTGAAATAATCAAATGCATTGCACCAGAATCAAACAAACACCAAGAATTAATAGGCTAGATGGAGATGGTACCTATAATAACATTGTGGGATGTGCAAGCATCTTGTTGATTAAGTGCACAGACTCTCCATCTTCCTTTACCTTCTAAAACTTGTATATTGCCTGAGGATTGTTTAGCTCCGTGGCCTCATCCTCTTGGTCCACGACTTTCCACTTAGTTCATTTGCATAGTGGGCTATGAAGCCTCCATAGCCATCTTTTGTTTACCAGCCATTAGACAATCCTTAATAAAATATCCCATTTTCCCACAGCGCAGGCATGCTCCCATGGCTCTTTGGTAGGTTCATCGATGCTATCAACCACAAGTAGTGCAAGTAGTTATAGACTGGCCTTCACTTATAAATTGACTTTGTCCTTCCATTCTAAGCTAGTATGAAGTGGATATTTTAGAAGTTCATTTAGGACCCTTACTTTGGCTAGAGACTCCCTGTTGCTAGCTACTCTGTCCCTTACTCTTTCCCTTATGTTTCTACTCCCTTTCTGCTTGTTTAACTCTTTTGGCCTTATGTCGTACCTCCATAAGCTTAGCTTTATCAATAAGCCTGGCCATAGTAGGGAAATCAATAGCTACCAAGACATTATAAAGTGGAGCAATTAATCCTTGTTGAAATTGATCGACACTACTTGCTTTAGTAGGTACTATGTGAGAGGCATACTTACTCAGACATTTAAATTCTCAAGCATTCCAGTATAGACATTCCAGGATTTTGCTTCAATTGCTCAA